>JAYMYH010000019.1:2652921-2665421 GCA_037013635.1 Plagiodera versicolora
ATCTTCGTTCATCTACGTTCATTTTCGTTCATCTTCGTTCATCTTCGTTCATCTTCGTTCATCTTCGTGCATCTTCGTTCATCTTCGTTCATCTTCGTTCATCTTCGTTCATCTTCGTTCATCTTCGTTCATCTTCGTTCATCTTCGTTCATCTTCGTGCATCTTCGTGCATCTTCGTTCATCTTCGTTCATCTTCGTTCATCTTCTTCTTCTGCTTCTTCGTGCATCTTCGTGCTTCTTCGTGCATCTTCGTGCATCTTCGTGCATCTTCGTTCATCTTCGTTCATCTTCGTTCATCTTCGATCATCTTCGTGCATCTTCGTGTATCTTCGTGCATCTCCGTGCATCTTCGTGCATCTTCGTTCATCTTCGTTCGTCTTCGTTCATCTTCGATCATCTTCGTGCATCTTCGTGCATCTCCGTGCATCTTCGTGCATCTTCGTGCATCTTCGTGCATCTTCGTGCATCTTCGTGCATGTTCGTGCATCTTCGTGCATCTTCGTGCATCTTCGTGCTTCTTCGTGCATCTTCGTGCATCTTCGTTCATCTTCGTTCATCTTTGTTCATCTTCGTTCATCTTCGTTCATCTTCGTGCATCTTCGTTCATTTTCGTGCATCTTCGTGCATCTTCGTTCATCTTCGTTCATCTTCGTTCATCTTCGTTCATCTTCGTTCATCTTCGTTCATCTTCGTGCATCTTCGTTCATTTTCGTGCATCTTCGTGCATCTTCGTTCATCTTCGTTCATCTTCGTTCATCTTCGTTCATCTTCGTTCATCTTCGTTCATCTTCGTTCATCTTCGTTCATCTTCGTTCATCTTCGTTCATCTTCGTGCATCTTCGTGCATCTTCGTGCTTCTTCGTGCTTCTTCGTGCATCTTCGTGCTTCTTCGTGCATCTTCGTTCATCTTCGTTCATCTTCGTTCATCTTCTTCTTCTTCTTCTGCTTCTTCGTGCATCTTCGTGCTTCTTCATGCATCTCCGTGCATCTTCGTGCATCTTCGTGCATCTTCGTGCATCTTCGTGCATCTTCGTGCATCTTCGTGCATCTTCGTGCATCTTCGTGCATCTTTGTTCATCTTTGTTCATATTCGTTCATCTCCGTTCATCTTCGTTCATATTCGTTCATCTTCGTTCATCTTCGTTCATCTTCGTTCATCTTCGTTCATCTTCGTTCATCTTCGTTCATCTACGTTCATTTTCGTTCATCTTCGTTCATCTTCGTTCATCTTCGTTCATCTTCGTGCATCTTCGTTCATCTTCGTTCATCTTCGTTCATCTTCGTTCATCTTCGTTCATCTTCGTTCATCTTCGTTCATCTTCGTTCATCTTCGTGCATCTTCGTGCATCTTCGTTCATCTTCGTTCATCTTCGTTCATCTTCTTCTGCTTCTTCGTGCATCTTCGTGCTTCTTCGTGCATCTTCGTGCATCTTCGTGCATCTTCGTTCATCTTCGTTCATCTTCGTTCATCTTCGATCATCTTCGTGCATCTTCGTGTATCTTCGTGCATCTCCGTGCATCTTCGTGCATCTTCGTGCATCTTCGTGCATCTTCGTGCATCTTCGTGCATCTTCGTGCATCTTCGTGCATCTTCGTGCATCTTCGTGCATCTTCGTTCATCTTCGTTCATCTTCGTGCATCTTCGTTCATCTTCGTTCGTCTTCGTTCATCTTCGATCATCTTCGTGCATCTTCGTGCATCTCCGTGCATCTTCGTGCATCTTCGTGCATCTTCGTGCATCTTCGTGCATCTTCGTGCATGTTCGTGCATCTTCGTGCATCTTCGTGCATCTTCGTGCTCCTTCGTGCATCTTCGTGCATCTTCGTTCATCTTCGTTCATCTTTGTTCATCTTCGTTCATCTTCGTTCATCTTCGTTCATCTTCGTGCATCTTCGTTCATTTTCGTGCATCTTCGTGCATCTTCGTTCATCTTCGTTCATCTTCGTTCATCTTCGTTCATCTTCGTTCATCTTCGTTCATCTTCGTTCATCTTCGTTCATCTTCGTTCATCTTCGTTCATCTTCGTTCATCTTCGTTCATCTTCGTTCATCTTCGTGCATCTTCGTGCATCTTCGTGCTTCTTCGTGCTTCTTCGTGCATCTTCGTGCTTCTTCGTGCATCTTCGTTCATCTTCGTTCATCTTCGTTCATCTTCTTCTTCTTCTTCTGCTTCTTCGTGCATCTTCGTGCTTCTTCGTGCATCTTCGTGCATCTTCGTTCATCTTCGTTCATCTTCGTTCATCTACGTTCATCTTCGTTCATCTTCGATCATCTTCGTGCATCTTCGTGTATCTTCGTGCATCTCCGTGCATCTTCGTGCATCTTCGTGCATCTTCGTGCATCTTCGTGCATCTTCGTGCATCTTCGTGCATCTTCGTGCATCTTCGTGCATCTTCGTGCATCTTCGTGCATCTTCGTTCATCTTCGTTCATCTTCGTGCATCTTCGTGCATCTTCGTGCACCTTCATTCATCTTCGTTCATCTTCGTTCATCTTCGTTCATCTTCGTTCATCTTCGTTCATCTTCGTTCATCTTCGTTCATCTTCGATCATCTTCGTGCATCTTCGTGCATCTTCGTTCATCTTCGATCATCTTCGTGCATCTTCGTGCATCTTCGTGCATCTTCGTGCATCTTCGTGAACCTCCGTGCATCTTCGTGCATCTTCGTGCATCTTCGTGCATCTTCGTGCATCTTCGTGCATCTTCGTGCATCTTCGTTCATCTTCGTGCATCTTCGTGCATCTTCGTGCATCTTCGTGCATCTTCGTGCATCTTCGTGCATCTTCGTGCATCTTCGTTCATCTTCGTTCATATTCGTTCATCTTCGTTCATCTTCGTTCATCTTCGTGCTTCTTCTTCGTGCATATTCGTGCATCTTCGTTCATCTTCGTTCATCTTCGTTCATCTTCGTGCATCTTCGTGCATCTTCGTGCATCTCCGTGCATCTTCGTGCATCTTCGTGCATCTTCGTGCATCTTCGTGCATCTTCGTGCATCTTCGTGCATCTTCGTGCATCTTCGTGCATCTTTGTTCATCTTTGTTCATATTCGTTCATCTCCGTTCATCTTCGTTCATATTCGTTCATCTTCGTTCATCTTCGTTCATCTTCGTTCATCTTCGTTCATCTTCGTTCATCTTCGTTCATCTTCGTTCATCTTCGTTCATCTTCGTTCATCTACGTTCATTTTCGTTCATCTTCGTTCATCTTCGTTCATCTTCGTTCATCTTCGTGCATCTTCGTTCATCTTCGTTCATCTTCGTTCATCTTCGTTCATCTTCTTCTTCTTCTTCTTCTTCTTCTTCTTCTTCTTCTTCTTCTGCTTCTTCGTGCATCTTCGTGCTTCTTCGTGCATCTTCGTGCATCCTCGTTCATCTTCGTTCATCTTCGTTCATCTTCGTTCATCTTCGATCATCTTCGTGCATCTTCGTGCATCTTCGTGCATCTTCGTGCATCTTCGTGCATCTTCGTGCATCTTCGTGCATCTTCGTTCATCTTCGTGCATCTTCGTAAATCTTCTTATTCTTCTTCTTCTGCTTCTTCGTGCTTCTTCGTGCATCTTCGTGCATCTTCGTGCTTCTTCGTGCATCTTCGTTCATCTTCGTGCATCTTCGTGCATCTTCGTGCTTCTTCGTGCTTCTTCGTGCATCTTCGTGCTTCTTCGTGCATCTTCGTTCATCTTCGTTCATCTTCGTTCATCTTCTTCTTCTTCTTCTGCTTCTTCGTGCATCTTCGTGCTTCTTCGTGCATCTTCGTGCATCTTCGTTCATCTTCGTTCATCTTCGTTCATCTTCGTTCATCTACGTTCATCTTCGTTCATCTTCGATCATCTTCGTGCATCTTCGTGTATCTTCGTGCATCTCCGTGCATCTTCGTGCATCTTCGTGCATCTTCGTGCATCTTCGTGCATCTTCGTGCATCTTCGTGCATCTTCGTGCATCTTCGTGCATCTTCGTGCATCTTCGTTCATCTTCGTTCATCTTCGTGCATCTTCGTGCATCTTCGTGCACCTTCATTCATCTTCGTTCATCTTCGTTCATCTTCGTTCATCTTCGTTCATCTTCGTTCATCTTCGTTCATCTTCGTTCATCTTCGATCATCTTCGTGCATCTTCGTGCATCTTCGTTCATCTTCGATCATCTTCGTGCATCTTCGTGCATCTTCGTGCATCTTCGTGCATCTTCGTGAACCTCCGTGCATCTTCGTGCATCTTCGTGCATCTTCGTGCATCTTCGTGCATCTTCGTGCATCTTCGTGCATCTTCGTTCATCTTCGTGCATCTTCGTGCATCTTCGTGCATCTTCGTGCATCTTCGTGCATCTTCGTGCATCTTCGTGCATCTTCGTTCATCTTCGTTCATATTCGTTCATCTTCGTTCATCTTCGTTCATCTTCGTGCTTCTTCTTCGTGCATATTCGTGCATCTTCGTTCATCTTCGTTCATCTTCGTTCATCTTCGTGCATCTTCGTGCATCTTCGTGCATCTCCGTGCATCTTCGTGCATCTTCGTGCATCTTCGTGCATCTTCGTGCATCTTCGTGCATCTTCGTGCATCTTCGTGCATCTTCGTGCATCTTTGTTCATCTTTGTTCATATTCGTTCATCTCCGTTCATCTTCGTTCATATTCGTTCATCTTCGTTCATCTTCGTTCATCTTCGTTCATCTTCGTTCATCTTCGTTCATCTTCGTTCATCTTCGTTCATCTTCGTTCATCTTCGTTCATCTACGTTCATTTTCGTTCATCTTCGTTCATCTTCGTTCATCTTCGTTCATCTTCGTGCATCTTCGTTCATCTTCGTTCATCTTCGTTCATCTTCGTTCATCTTCTTCTTCTTCTTCTTCTTCTTCTTCTTCTGCTTCTTCGTGCATCTTCGTGCTTCTTCGTGCATCTTCGTGCATCCTCGTTCATCTTCGTTCATCTTCGTTCATCTTCGTTCATCTTCGATCATCTTCGTGCATCTTCGTGCATCTTCGTGCATCTTCGTGCATCTTCGTGCATCTTCGTGCATCTTCGTGCATCTTCGTTCATCTTCGTGCATCTTCGTAAATCTTCTTATTCTTCTTCTTCTGCTTCTTCGTGCTTCTTCGTGCATCTTCGTGCATCTTCGTGCTTCTTCGTGCATCTTCGTTCATCTTCGTGTATCTTCGTGCATCTTCGTGCATCTTCGTGCATCTTCGTGCATCTTCGTGCATTTCCGTTCATCTTCGTGCATCTTCGTTCATCTTCATTCATCTTCGTGCGTCTTCGTGCATCTTCGTGCATCTTCGTGCATCTTCGTGCATCTTCGTGCATCTTCGTGCATCTTCGTGCATCTTCGTGCATCTTCGTTCATCTCCGTTCATCTTCGTTAATCTTCGTTCATCTCCGTGCTTCTTCGTGCATTCTCGTGCGTCTTCGTGCATATTCGTGCATCTTCGTGTATCTTCGTGCATATTCGTGCATCTTCGTGCATCTTCGTGCATCTTCGTGCATCTTCGTGCATTCTCGTGCATTTTCGTGCATTTTCGTGAATCTTCGTTCATCTTCGTGCATCTTCGTTCATCTTCGTGCATCTTCGTTCATCTTCGTCATCTTCGTTCATCTTCGTTCATTTTCGTGCATCTTCGTGCATCTTCGTTCATCTTCGTTCATCTTCGTTCATCTTCGTTCATCTTCGTTCATCTTCGTTCATCTTCGTTCATCTTCGTTCATCTTCGTTCATCTTCGTTCATCTTCGTTCATCTTCGTTCATCTTCGTTCATCTTCGTTCATCTTCGTTCATCTTCGTTAATCTTTGTTCATATTCGTTCATCTTCGTTCATCTTCGTTCATCTTCGTGCTTCTTCGTGCATTTTCGTGCGTCTTCGTGCATCTTCGTGCATCTTCGTGCATATTCGTGCATCTTCGTGCATCTTCGTGCATCTTCGTGCATCTTCGTGCATCTTCGTGCATCTTCGTGCATCTTCGTGCATCTTCGTTCATCTTCGTGCATCTTCGTTCATCTTCGTGCATCTTCGTTCATCTTCGTTCATCTTCGTTCATCTTTGTTCATCTTCGTTCATCTTTGTTCATCTTCGTTCATCTTCGTTCATCTTCGTTCATCTTCGTTCATCTTCGTTCATCTTCGTTCATCTTCGTTCATCTTCGTTCATCTTCGTTCATCTTCGTTCATCTTCGTTCATCTTCGTGCATCTTCGTTCATTTTCGTGCATCTTCGTGCATCTTCGTTCATCTTCGTTCATCTTCGTGCTTCTTCTTCGTGCATATTCGTGCATCTTCGTTCATCTTCGTTCATCTTCGTTCATCTTCGTTCATCTTCGTTCAGCTTCGTTCATCTTCGTTCATCTACGTTCATTTTCGTTCATCTTCGTTCATCTTCGTTCATCTTCGTTCATCTTCGTGCATCTTCGTTCATCTTCGTTCATCTTCGTTCATCTTCGTTCATCTTCTTCTTCTTCTTCTTCTTCTTCTTCTTCTTCTTCTTCTTCTTCTTCTGCTTCTTCGTGCATCTTCGTGCTTCTTCGTGCATCTTCGTGCATCCTCGTTCATCTTCGTTCATCTTCGTTCATCTTCGTCCATCTTCGATCATCTTCGTGCATCTTCGTGCATCTTCGTGCATCTTCGTGCATCTTCGTGCATCTTCGTGCATCTTCGTGCATCTTCGTGCATCTTCGTGCATCTTCGTGCATCTTCGTTCATCTTCGTGCATCTTCGTAAATCTTCTTATTCTTCTTCTTCTTCTGCTTCTTCGTGCTTCTTCGTGCATCTTCGTGCATCTTCGTGCTTCTTCGTGCATCTTCGTTCATCTTCGTGTATCTTCGTGCATCTTCGTGCATCTTCGTGCATCTTCGTGCATCTTCGTGCATCTCCGTTCATCTTCGTGCATCTTCGTTCATCTTCATTCATCTTCGTGCGTCTTCGTGCATCTTCGTGCATCTTCGTGCATCTTCGTGCATCTTCGTGCATCTTCGTGCATCTTCGTGCATCTTCGTGCATCTTCGTTCATCTCCGTTCATCTTCGTTAATCTTCGTTCATCTCCGTGCTTCTTCGTGCATTCTCGTGCGTCTTCGTGCATATTCGTGCATCTTCGTGCATCTTCGTGCATCTTCGTGCATCTTCGTGTATCTTCGTGCATATTCGTGCATCTTCGTGCATCTTCGTGCATCTTCGTGCATCTTCGTGCATTTTCGTGCATTTTCGTGAATCTTCGTTCATCTTCGTGCATCTTCGTTCATCTTCGTGCATCTTCGTTCATCTTCGTCATCTTCGTTCATCTTCGTTCATTTTCGTGCATCTTCGTGCATCTTCGTTCATCTTCGTTCATCTTCGTTCATCTTCGTTCATCTTCGTTCATCTTCGTTCATCTTCGTTCATCTTCGTTCATCTTCGTTCATCTTCGTTCATCTTCGTTCATCTTCGTTCATCTTCGTTCATCTTCGTTAATCTTTGTTCATATCATATCATATCATATCATATTCATATCATCGTCTCATAAGTGATATTTCAAATAATTTCGATATTAACCTTGTGCAGGAATGTTATAGCACGATTTACCTATCGGAGATAACCCAAAATGAAGTTCTAGAAGTGATAAATACTTTGAAGAACAAGTATTCATCCGGAGATGATGAAATAAGTAATGTTTTACTGAAGAATATGAGTCAATTTATTTTAGAACCTATAACTTACATTCTGAATGAATCTTTTAGACAAGGCATCCTTCCTGCAGGGCTGAAGGTTGCAATTGTTAGACCATTGTTCAAAAATAAGGGCGATCCACTTTTAGTCGAAAATTATCGACCAATTAGTTTACTTTCATCTTTTTCTAAATTGTTTGAAATTATCATGTGCAGAAGATTCGTACCATTTTTGAGTGCAAATAGAGTGATAACAAATAATCAGCATGGATTCCAGAAGGGAAAATCTACCACAACTGCCATTTTCACCTATGTTGAGAGGATACTTCATTATTTGGATAATGGCTATATTGCTCATGGTGTATTTCTGGACCTGTCGAGGGCGTTTGATTGTGTGAGCCATGAAATTCTTCTGAGCAAGCTGTATAGAATGGGTATTCGCGGAGTAGCACATGACTGGTTCACATCCTATCTTTCAAACAGACAACAAATAGTTCGCATAAGGCATAATGCAAAGTCATACTTCTCAGACAGGAAAACGATTGCTATGGGTGTACCACAGGGTAGCGTACTTGGTCCGATCTTGTTTATCCTATATGTAAATGATATGTCAAATATTATGAGAGACCCAACTATTACTTTAACTTCATATGCCGATGACACTAGCTTGCTCATAGTAGAAAAAGACTATAACCTATTGTGTGACAAAACTAGCAATGCCACAGAAAATATTGCAAATTGGTTTCAAAACAATTCTCTAGTTCTCAATACATCCAAAACGAACTGTATTCTTTTCCGACATGGCAGAAACACTTCAGTGTTTCCAGACTACATTAACCTTTATGAGACACAAATATTATATGCCAACAAAACAAACTTTCTTGGTATTACCATCGATAAAAACATGTGCTGGTCAGAACATGTTAAACAGCTGTGTGGTAGACTCAGTAGAATTTGTTACGCACTCAAAGAGCTGAAGAAAGTCGTAGATCCCGAAACTCTTAGAACAGTCTACTTTGGGCAATTTTATTCGGTTATGTCATGCGGAATCCTTTTTTGGGGTGGTTCGCACAGTCAGGATGTCTTCACAATTCAAAAGCGAATTATTAGAATTTTGGGAAATCTCAAAGTGGGTGAATCGTGTAGGGGACAATTCAAATCTTTGAATTTCTTAACTGTGCCTGGCATATTTTTTTCTGAATGTGTAAACTTTGTTTTCAAAAATAAGCAGTTTTTTGGTGGTGTGTTGTCTACCCATTCTTATGAAACAAGGCACAAAGATAATCTTACCTTCCCTCTGCATAAGACCACTCTCCTTGAAAAAGGTAGTTTTTATAAATGTGTAGAATTTTATAATATGCTTCCTAGCAAAATTAAAGAGATGAAAAACATCTCCAATTTCAGACGAACAATTATCAGATACTTAATCTGTTCTGAACCATATAAAATCGAGGATTTAAACCATAGAATTTTTGCCCAGTCCTAGTTTCGAATTCAGCTATATCGTTATTTCCACCATAGGTATAGTGTATATCTCAATGTAAGTAATAATGGAATCTGTAATTTGTTACAAGATGGTACTGTAGGTTTTGCCGGGTTTTCCTACAGTTCTGAAAAGCAAATGCGCCACCCCGTTCAATAGGAGCTGCCCCGGCGCACAATCGAAAATGCAGTCAAATAAATGCAGATTCCATATTTGCTTTGTAGTATTGTTATAGTTGTAAAGCACATATAGGAGTCTTCTTACATTGGGAAATTAGTTATGACTTGTACTATACAAATTGTAAAATTTGTCTCTGGTATAAAATAAACTTCTATTCTATTCTATTCTATTCTATTCTATTCTATTCGTTCATCTTCGTTAATCTACGTTCATCTTCGTTCATCTTCGTTCATCTTCGTGCTTCTTCGTGCATTTTCGTGCGTCTTCGTGCATCTTCGTGCATCTTCGTGCATATTCGTGCATCTTCGTGCATCTTCGTGCATCTTCGTGCATCTTCGTGCATCTTCGTGCATCTTCGTGCATCTTCGTGCATCTTCGTGCATCTTCGTTCATCTTCGTGCATCTTCGTTCATCTTCGTGCATCTTCGTTCATCTTCGTTCATCTTCGTTCATCTTCGTTCATCTTCGTTCATCTTCGTTCATCTTTGTTCATCTTCGTTCATCTTCGTTCATCTTCGTTCATCTTCGTTCATCTTCGTCCATCTTCGTTCATCTTCGTTCATCTTCGTGCATCTTCGTTCATTTTCGTGCATCTTCGTGCATCTTCGTTCATCTTCGTTCATCTTCGTTCATCTTCGTTCATCTTCGTTCATCTTCGTTCATCTTCGTTCATCTTCGTTTATCTTCATTCCTCTTCGTGCTTCTTCGTGCATCTTCGTGCATCTTCGTGCGTCTTCGTGCATCTTCGTGCATCTTCGTGCATCTTCGTTCATCTTCGTTCATCTTCGTTCATCTTTGTTCATCTTCGTTCATCTTCGTTCATCTTCGTTCATCTTCGTTCATCTTCGTGCATCTTCGTTCATTTTCGTGCATCTTCGTTCATCTTCGTTCATCTTCGTTCATCTTCGTTCATCTTCGTTCATCTTCGTTCATCTTCATTCATATTCGTGCTTCTTCGTGCTTCTTCGTGCATCTTCGTGCATCTTCGTGCGTCTTCGTGCATCTTCGTGCATCTTCGTGCATCTTCGTGCATCTTCGTGCATCTTCGTGCATCTTCGTGCATCTTCGTTCATCTCCGTTCATCTTCGTTCACCTTCGTTCATCTTCGTGCTTCTACGTGCATTTTCGTGCATCTTCGTGCATCTTCGTGCATCTTCGTGCATATTCGTGCATCTTCGTGCATCTTCGTGCATCTTCGTGCATCTTCGTGCATCTTCGTGCATCTTCGTGCATCTTCGTGCATCTTCGTGCATCTTCGTGCATCTCCGTTCATCTTCGTGCATCTTCGTTCATCTTCATTCATCTTCGTGCGTCTTCGTGCATCTTCGTGCATCTTCGTGCATCTTCGTGCATCTTCGTGCATCTTCGTGCATCTTCGTGCATCTTCGTGCATCTTCGTTCATCTCCGTTCATCTTCGTTAATCTTCGTTCATCTCCGTGCTTCTTCGTGCATTCTCGTGCGTCTTCGTGCATATTCGTGCATCTTCGTGCATCTTCGTGCATCTTCGTGCATCTTCGTGTATCTTCGTGCATATTCGTGCATCTTCGTGCATCTTCGTGCATCTTCGTGCATCTTCGTGCATTTTCGTGCATTTTCGTGAATCTTCGTTCATCTTCGTGCATCTTCGTTCATCTTCGTGCATCTTCGTTCATCTTCGTCATCTTCGTTCATCTTCGTTCATTTTCGTGCATCTTCGTGCATCTTCGTTCATCTTCGTTCATCTTCGTTCATCTTCGTTCATCTTCGTTCATCTTCGTTCATCTTCGTTCATCTTCGTTCATCTTCGTTCATCTTCGTTCATCTTCGTTCATCTTCGTTAATCTTTGTTCATATCATATCATATCATATCATATTCATATCATCGTCTCATAAGTGATATTTCAAATAATTTCGATATTAACCTTGTGCAGGAATGTTATAGCACGATTTACCTATCGGAGATAACCCAAAATGAAGTTCTAGAAGTGATAAATACTTTGAAGAACAAGTATTCATCCGGAGATGATGAAATAAGTAATGTTTTACTGAAGAATATGAGTCAATTTATTTTAGAACCTATAACTTACATTCTGAATGAATCTTTTAGACAAGGCATCCTTCCTGCAGGGCTGAAGGTTGCAATTGTTAGACCATTGTTCAAAAATAAGGGCGATCCACTTTTAGTCGAAAATTATCGACCAATTAGTTTACTTTCATCTTTTTCTAAATTGTTTGAAATTATCATGTGCAGAAGATTCGTACCATTTTTGAGTGCAAATAGAGTGATAACAAATAATCAGCATGGATTCCAGAAGGGAAAATCTACCACAACTGCCATTTTCACCTATGTTGAGAGGATACTTCATTATTTGGATAATGGCTATATTGCTCATGGTGTATTTCTGGACCTGTCGAGGGCGTTTGATTGTGTGAGCCATGAAATTCTTCTGAGCAAGCTGTATAGAATGGGTATTCGCGGAGTAGCACATGACTGGTTCACATCCTATCTTTCAAACAGACAACAAATAGTTCGCATAAGGCATAATGCAAAGTCATACTTCTCAGACAGGAAAACGATTGCTATGGGTGTACCACAGGGTAGCGTACTTGGTCCGATCTTGTTTATCCTATATGTAAATGATATGTCAAATATTATGAGAGACCCAACTATTACTTTAACTTCATATGCCGATGACACTAGCTTGCTCATAGTAGAAAAAGACTATAACCTATTGTGTGACAAAACTAGCAATGCCACAGAAAATATTGCAAATTGGTTTCAAAACAATTCTCTAGTTCTCAATACATCCAAAACGAACTGTATTCTTTTCCGACATGGCAGAAACACTTCAGTGTTTCCAGACTACATTAACCTTTATGAGACACAAATATTATATGCCAACAAAACAAACTTTCTTGGTATTACCATCGATAAAAACATGTGCTGGTCAGAACATGTTAAACAGCTGTGTGGTAGACTCAGTAGAATTTGTTACGCACTCAAAGAGCTGAAGAAAGTCGTAGATCCCGAAACTCTTAGAACAGTCTACTTTGGGCAATTTTATTCGGTTATGTCATGCGGAATCCTTTTTTGGGGTGGTTCGCACAGTCAGGATGTCTTCACAATTCAAAAGCGAATTATTAGAATTTTGGGAAATCTCAAAGTGGGTGAATCGTGTAGGGGACAATTCAAATCTTTGAATTTCTTAACTGTGCCTGGCATATTTTTTTCTGAATGTGTA
>JAYMYH010000019.1:2680421-2682921 GCA_037013635.1 Plagiodera versicolora
CATCTTCGTGCATCTTCGTGCATCTTCATGCATCTTCGTGCATCTTCGTGCATCTTCGTGCATCTTCGTTCATCTTCGTGCGTCTTCGTGCATCTTCGTTCATCTTCGTGCATCTTCGTTCATCTTCGTTCATCTTCGTGCATCTTCGTGCATCTTCGTGCATCTTCGTGCATCTTCGTGCATCTTCGTGCATCTTCGTGCATCTTCGTGCATCTTCGTGCATCTCCGTGCATCTCAGTGCATCTTCGTGCATCTTCGTGCATCTTCGTGCATCTTCGTGCATCTTCGATCATCTTCGTGCATCTTCGTGCATCTTCGTGCATCTTCGTGCATCTTCGTTCATCTCCGTTCATATTCGTTCATCTCCGTTCATATTCGTTCATCTTCGATTATCTTCGTTCATCTTCGTGCTTCTTCGTTCTTCTTCGTGCATCTTCGTGCATCTTCGTGCATCTTCGTGCATCTTCGTGCATCTCCGTGCATCTTCGTGCATCTTCGTGCATCTTCGTGCATCTTCGTGCATCTTCGTGCATCTTCGTGCATCTTCGTGCATCTTTGTTCATCTTTGTTCATATTCGTTCATCTCCGTTCATCTTCGTTCATATTCGTTCATCTTCGTTCATCTTCGTTCATCTTCGTTCATCTTCGTTCATCTACGTTCATTTTCGTTCATCTTCGTTCATCTTCGTTCATCTTCGTTCATCTTCGTGCATCTTCGTTCATCTTCGTTCATCTTCGTTCATCTTCGTTCATCTTCGTTCATCTTCGTTCATCTTCGATCATCTTCGTTCATCTTCGTTCATCTTCGTTCATCTTCGTTCATCTTCGTTCATCTTCGTGCATCTTCGTGCATCTTCGTTCATCTTCGTTCATCTTCGTTCATCTTCTTCTTCTGCTTCTTCGTGCATCTTCGTGCTTCTTCGTGCATCTTCGTGCATCTTCGTGCATCTTCGTTCATCTTCGTTCATCTTCGTTCATCTTCGATCATCTTCGTGCATCTTCGTGTATCTTCGTGCATCTCCGTGCATCTTCGTGCATCTTCGTGCATCTTCGTGCATCTTCGTGCATCTTCGTGCATCTTCGTTCATCTTCGTGCATCTTCGTTCATCTTCGTTCGTCTTCGTTCATCTTCGATCATCTTCGTGCATCTTCGTGCATCTCCGTGCATCTTCGTGCATCTTCGTGCATCTTCGTGCATCTTCGTGCATCTTCGTGCATCTTCGTGCATCTTCGTGCATATTCGTGCATCTTCGTGCATCTTCGTGCATCTTCGTGCTTCTTCGTGCATCTTCGTGCATCTTCGTTCATCTTCGTTCATCTTTGTTCATCTTCGTTCATCATCGTTCATCTTCGTGCATCTTCGTTCATTTTCGTGCATCTTCGTGCATCTTCGTTCATCTTCGTTCATCTTCGTTCATCTTCGTTCATCTTCGTTCATCTCCGTTCATCTTCGTTCATCTTCGTTCATCTTCGTGCATCTTCGTGCATCTTCGTGCTTCTTCGTGCTTCTTCGTGCATCTTCGTGCTTCTTCGTGCATCTTCGTTCATCTTCGTTCGTCCTCGTTCATCTTCTTCTTCTTCTTCTGCTTCTTCGTGCATCTTCGTGCTTCTTCGTGCATCTTCGTGCATCTTCGTTCATCTTCGTTCATCTTCGTTCATCTTCGTTCATCTACGTTCATCTTCGTTCATCTTCGATCATCTTCGTGCATCTTCGTGTATCTTCGTGCATCTCCGTGCATCTTCGTGCATCTTCGTGCATCTTCGTGCATCTTCGTGCATCTTCGTGCATCTTCGTGCATCTTCGTTCATCTTCGTTCATCTTCGTGCATCTTCGTGCATCTTCGTGCACCTTCATTCATCTTCGTTCATCTTCGTTCATCTTCGTTCATCTTCGTTCATCTTCGTTCATTTTCGTTCATCTTCGTTCATCTTCGTTCATCTTCGTTCATCTTCGATCATCTTCGTGCATCTTCGTGCATCTTCGTTCATCTTCGATCATCTTCGTGCATCTTCGTGCATCTTCGTGAACCTCCGTGCATCTTCGTGCATCTTCGTGCATCTTCGTGCATCTTCGTGCATCTTCGTGCATCTTCGTGCATCTTCGTGCATCTTCGTGCATCTTCGTGCATCTTCGTTCATCTTCGTGCATCTTCGTTCATCTTCGTGCATCTTCGTGCATCTTCGTGCATCTTCGTGCATCTTCGTGCATCTTCGTGCATCTTCGTGCATCTTCGTGCATCTTCGTTCATCATCGTTCATATTCGTTCATCTTCGTTCATCTTCGTTCATCTTCGTGCTTCTTCTTCGTGCATATTCGTGCATCTTCGTTCATCTTCGTTCATCTTCGTGCATCTTCGTGCATCTTCGTGCATCTCCGTGCATCTTCGTGCATCTTCGTGCATCTTCGTGCATCTTCGTGCATCTTCGTGCATCTTCGTGCATCTTTGTTCATCTTTGTTCATATTCGTTCATCCCCGTTCATCTTCGTTCATATTCGTTC
>JAYMYH010000019.1:2707921-2710421 GCA_037013635.1 Plagiodera versicolora
TCGTGCATCTTCGTACATCTTCGTGCATCTTCGTGCATCTTCGTTCAACTTCGTTCATCTTCGTTCACCTTGGTGCATCTTCTTGCATCTTCGTGCATCTTCGTGCATCTTCGTGCATCTTCGTGCATATTCGTGCATATTCGTGCATCTTCGTGCATCTTGCATTGATCAGACATATGCAACATTTCTCAATACATTAAGATATTATCTAGATTTAACATGCCCTGTGCTTAACGGGAAACATAACCGCACAGATTTCTCCTTCAAGTGGATCAATGCTGAGATTTTAAAAATGAGAGATGATTTGAAGAATCTATTCTGGCTCTCAAAAAATACCTCGAATCCTGATATCCTTCAAAATTATAAGTTGCAAAAGAAGCAATATTCTAAAAGAATAAATGAAACAAGAATGATTTCTTTTCAAAATTCCCTGACAGATAAAACTCCCCGTCAAAAACAAAAATGCATCTGGAAAACTGTTAACACAAAAACTGGTAAGAGAAACATAAATAATATTGACTCAATTCAAACTAGGGATAAAATAATTGACGACAAAAAAAGTATAGCCAATTCCTTTGTAGAACATTTTGCATCAAGTGCGAGCACTGCCATTAGGGAACACTTTACTGACACCACATTCACAAACTACACAACAATGTTTGTTCAGAATACCTTTCATTTCATAGGAATAAACTCTTACGAAGTAATAGATGCCATACAGTCACTAAAATCTACCAACACAGTAGGTATTGATTGTATTCCTACAAAAGTTATAAAACAGATCAGCTCATCTTTGGGGGCCGTGGTAGCCAAGTAGTCTGAGGCGTACACTTTACCTAAATAGCCAAAATCCATAGCGGATATATCAGTGGTTCGAATCCGCTGAGGCGAACGCACTTTTCATTAAGTGTGGGATTCATGGTATTAATCCTACTGGTATGTCCGTTCCCCCGAAGTGGTTCGGATTCCACTATAAACTGTAGGGCCCGCCCTTCTTCGCCCCGCACAAGTTTCGACTTATGGGGAGTTGGTTGAAAAACCAAACTTTGAAGTGGTGAAAACATTTACATCTATTAGTAATCCTCTGACTTACTTGATAAACAAAACTGTAACTTTAGGCAAATTTCCAGCAGAGCTCAAGGTTGGTGTCGTAATACCAGTTCTCAAGAAAGGCAACCAACTTTCCTTAGATAACTACAGACAAATCACAGTGCCTACAATACTATGTAAGGTTATTGAAAAATGCATATATAAAAAAATACTGCCATTTCTATTTAAATACAATGTTATAACAAAATATCAGCACGGGTTCCTTCCTGACAGATCGACAGAAAGTGCAACAACAAGTTTTTTCAATTACGTTCATACCCAACTCGATAGAGGGAGATATGTGGGTGCACTTTTCTTCGATCTGTCAAAAGCTTTTGATTGTATAGATATATCAATTATAGAAAACAAACTGTATGCATTAGTCTTCAGGGGAGACTTTCTTTGCTGGATATCTTCGTACCTTAGTGCGAGGAAAATTTGTGTAAACATCGAAAATAACATATCGGAACTTAAAGACGTTGAACGCGGAGTCCCCCAAGGATCAGTCTTGGGTCCTCTGATATTTTTGCTATATGTCAATGACCTCCCACTACATATTGAAGCTGACCAAACCGTGTTATATGCTGATGACACTACCTTAGCCGCAGATGCTGAATCTTTGACTGAACTGGTCGATAGGCTTAATGCATTGGCCAAAAGATTTACATCATGGTGCAATAAAAACTCTTTAATAGTAAACTCCCATAAAACTGTAGTTATGCAATTCTCCTCCAGAAATCAGTTGACCAATCACTTCACTGTCAGGGTTGGAAGTGAGGATATTCACCCGTCGCCTGTAACTAAGTTTTTGGGTGTAATGCTTGATAGCAATATAGGCTGGGCCACTAACATTGACTATGTGTGTAAAAAACTCAATAGTGCCTATTACGCTATACTGCAACTAAAAAATACATTCAATATCGAACAGTTACTACAAGTCTACTATTCACTAGTATATTCACAACTATCATATAATATCGTCCTATGGGGAGGTGCAACCAGTGTTTCTAGAGTTTTCATGGCACAGAAAAGGATAATTAGGCTGATCTTCAAGTTGAATTTCAAACAAACATGTCGAGACCATTTTAAAAAGCATCGAATCCTAACACTTCCATCAATATATATCTTAAAATGTATTTTATATGCCAAAAATAATTCCTCTGAATTCTCTAAAAACGAAGATTTCCATAATTACTCAACGAGATATGGCAATCAATTCAGTATTCCTAAGCACTCAACAGCACTCTATGAACAATGCCCAATGTACAATGGAATAAGATTCTTCAATCGTCTTCCACCATCAATTAAAAATATGAAAGATTCCAAACTATTTAGGAGAAATCTAAAGAATTTTTTAGTGGAGAAGTGTGTATATAACATTTCCACTGATTTTATGTGTTAATCTTCTTTT
>JAYMYH010000019.1:2715421-2717921 GCA_037013635.1 Plagiodera versicolora
GGTTGGTGTCGTAATACCAGTTCTCAAGAAAGGCAACCAACTTTCCTTAGATAACTACAGACAAATCACAGTGCCTACAATACTATGTAAGGTTATTGAAAAATGCATATATAAAAAAATACTGCCATTTCTATTTAAATACAATGTTATAACAAAATATCAGCACGGGTTCCTTCCTGACAGATCGACAGAAAGTGCAACAACAAGTTTTTTCAATTACGTTCATACCCAACTCGATAGAGGGAGATATGTGGGTGCACTTTTCTTCGATCTGTCAAAAGCTTTTGATTGTATAGATATATCAATTATAGAAAACAAACTGTATGCATTAGTCTTCAGGGGAGACTTTCTTTGCTGGATATCTTCGTACCTTAGTGCGAGGAAAATTTGTGTAAACATCGAAAATAACATATCGGAACTTAAAGACGTTGAACGCGGAGTCCCCCAAGGATCAGTCTTGGGTCCTCTGATATTTTTGCTATATGTCAATGACCTCCCACTACATATTGAAGCTGACCAAACCGTGTTATATGCTGATGACACTACCTTAGCCGCAGATGCTGAATCTTTGACTGAACTGGTCGATAGGCTTAATGTATTGGCCAAAAGATTTACATCATGGTGCAATAAAAACTCTTTAATAGTAAACTCCCATAAAACTGTAGTTATGCAATTCTCCTCCAGAAATCAGTTGACCAATCACTTCACTGTCAGGGTTGGAAGTGAGGATATTCACCCGTCGCCTGTAACTAAGTTTTTGGGTGTAATGCTTGATAGCAATATAGGCTGGGCCACTAACATTGACTATGTGTGTAAAAAACTCAATAGTGCCTATTACGCTATACTGCAACTAAAAAATACATTCAATATCGAACAGTTACTACAAGTCTACTATTCACTAGTATATTCACAACTATCATATAATATCGTCCTATGGGGAGGTGCAACCAGTGTTTCTAGAGTTTTCATGACACAGAAAAGGATAATTAGGCTGATCTTCAAGTTGAATTTCAAACAAACATGTCGAGACCATTTTAAAAAGCATCGAATCCTAACACTTCCATCAATATATATCTTAAAATGTATTTTATATGCCAAAAATAATTCCTCTGAATTCTCTAAAAACGAAGATTTCCATAATTACTCAACGAGATATGGCAATCAATTCAGTATTCCTAAGCACTCAACAGCACTCTATGAACAATGCCCAATGTACAATGGAATAAGATTCTTCAATCGTCTTCCACCATCAATTAAAAATATAAAAGATTTCAAACTATTTAGGAGAAATCTAAAGAATTTTTTAGTGGAGAAGTGTGTATATAACATTTCCACTGATTTTATGTGTTAATCTTCTTTTTACTGTAATTTTACCTTCTGATTATTTATTGACTTGTCTTATATCATTTCTATGTGATCAAAAAAAAGATGAATAAAGTTTATTATTATTATTATTATTATCTTCGTGCATCTTCGTGCATCTTCGTGCATCTTCGTGCATCTTCGTGCATCTTCGTGCATCTTCGTGCATCTTCGTGCATCTTCGTGCATCTTCGTGCATCTTCGTTCATCTTCGTGCATCTTCGTGCATCTTCGTGCATCTTCGTGCATCTTCGTTCATCTTCGTGCATCTTCGTTCATCTTCGTTCATCTTCGTTCATCTTCGTTAATCTTCGTTCATCTTCGTTCATCTTCGTTCAACCTCGTTCATCTTCGTTCATCTTCGAGCATCTTCGTGCATCTTCGTGCATCTTCGTGCATCTTCGTGCATTTTCGTTCATCTTCGTGCATCTTCGTTCATCTTCGTGCATCTTCGTGCATCTTCGTGCATCTTCGTGCATCTTCGTGCATCTTCGTTCATCTTCGTGCATCTTCGTGCATCTTCGTGCATCTTCGTGCATCTTCGTGCATCTTCGTGCATCTTCGTGCATCTTCGTGCATCTTCGTGCATTTTCGTTCATCTTCGTGCATCTTCGTGCATCCTCGTGCAACTTCGTGCATCTTCGTGCATCTTCGTGCATCTCCGTGCATCTTCGTGCATCTTCGTTCATCTTCGTTCATCTTCGTGCATCTTCGTGCATCTTCGTGCATCTTCGTGCATCTTCGTGCATCTTCGTTCATCTTCGTGAATCTTCGTGCATCTTCGTGCATCTTCGTGCATCTTCGTTCATCTTCGTTCATCTTCGTGCATCTTCGTGCATCTTCGTTCATCTTCGTGCATCTTCGTGCATCTTCGTTCATCTTCGTGCATCTTCGTGCATCTTCGTGCATCTTCGTGCATCTTCGTGCATCTTCGTGCATCTTCGTGCATCTTCGTGCATCTTCGTGCATCTTCGTTCATCTTCGTGCATCTTCGTGCATCTTCGTTCATCTTCGTGCATCTTCGTTCATCTTCGTTCATCTTCGTGCATCTTCGTGCATCTTCGTGCATCTTCGTGCATCTTCGTGCATCTTCGTGCATCTTCGTGGATCTTCGTGCATCTTCGTGCATCTTCGTGCA
>JAYMYH010000019.1:2722921-2735421 GCA_037013635.1 Plagiodera versicolora
TTCGTTCATCTTCGTGCATCTTCGTGCATCTTCGTGCATCTTCGTGCATCTTCGTGCATCTTCGTGCATCTTCGTGCATCTTCGTGCATCTTCGTTCATCTTCGTGCATCTTCCTGCATCTTCGTGCATCTTCGTGCATCTTCGTGCATCTTCGTGAATCTTCGTGCATTTTCGTTCATCTTCGTGCATCTTCGTGCATCCTCGTGCATCTTCGTGCATCTTCGTGCATCTCCGTGCATCTTCGTGCATCTTCGTTCATCTTCGTGCATCTTCGTGCATCTTCGTGCATCTTCGTGCATCTTCGTGCATCTTCGTGCATCTTCGTTCATCTTCGTTCATCTTCGTGCATCTTCGTGCATCTTCGTGCATCTTCGTGCATCTTCGTTCATCTTCGTTCATCTTCGTGCATCTTCGTGCATCTTCGTTCATCTTCGTGCATCTTCGTGCATCTTCGTGCATCTTCGTGCATCTTCGTTCATCTTCCTGCATCTTCGTGCATCTTCGTGCATCTTCGTGCATCTTCGTGCATCTTCGTTCATCTTCGTGCATCTTCGTTCATCTTCGTTCATCTTCGTGCATCTTCGTGCATCTTCGTGCATCTTCGTGCATCTTCGTGCATCTTCGTGCATCTTCGTGCATCTTCGTGCATCTTCGTGCATCTTCGTGCATCTTCGTGCATCTTCGTGCATCTTCGTGCATCTTCGTTCATCTTCGTTCATCTTCGTGCATCTTCGTGCATCTTCTTGCATCTTCGTGCATCTTCGTGCATCTTCGTGCATCTTCGTGCATATTCGTGCATCTTCGTGCATCTTCGTGCATCTTCGTGCATCTTCGTGCATCTTCGTGCATCTTCGTGCATCTTCGTGCATCTTCGTTCATCTTCGTGCATCTTCGTGCATCTTCGTGCATCTTCGTGCATCTTCGTGCATCTTCGTGCATCTTCGTGCATCTTCGTTCATCTTCGTGCATCTTCGTTCATCTTCGTACATCTTCGTGCATCTTCGTGCATCTTCGTGCATCTTCGTGCATCTTCGTGCATCTTCGTGCATCTTCGTGCATCTTCGTGCATCTTCGTGCATCTTCGTGCATCTTCGTGCATCTTCGTGCATCTTCGTTCATCTTCGTGCATCTTCGTACATCTTCGTGCATCTTCGTGCATCTTCGTTCAACTTCGTTCATCTTCGTTCACCTTGGTGCATCTTCGTGCATCTTCGTGCATCTTCGTGCATATTCGTGCATATTCGTGCATCTTCGTGCATCTTCGTGCATCTTCGTGCATCTTCGTGCATCTTCGTGCATCTTCGTGCATCTTCGTTCATCTTCGTGCATCTTCGTGCATCTTCGTGCATCTTCGTTCATCTTCGTGCATCTTCGTTCATCTTCGTTCATCTTCGTTCATCTTCGTTCATCTTCGTTCATCTTCGTTAATCTTCGTTCATCTTCGTTCATCTTCGTTCAACCTCGTTCATCTTCGTTCATCTTCGAGCATCTTCGTGCATCTTCGTGCATCGTCGTGCATCTTCGTGCATCTTCGTTCATCTTCGTGCATCTTCGTGCATCTTCGTGCATCTTCGTGCATCTTCGTGCATCTTCGTGCATCTTCGTGCATCTTCGTTCATCTTCGTTCATCTTCGTTCATCTTCGTTAATCTTCGTTCATCTTCGTTCATCTTCGTTCATCTTCGTTCAACCTCGTTCATCTTCGTTCATCTTCGAGCATCTTCGTGCATCTTCGTGCATCTTCGTGCATCTTCGTGCATTTTCGTTCATCTTCGTGCATCTTCGTGCATCTTCGTTCATCTTCGTGCATCTTCGTGCATCTTCGTGCATCTTCGTGCATCTTCGTGCATCTTCGTGCATCTTCGTGCATCTTCGTGCATCTTCGTTCATCTTCGTTCATCTTCGTGCATCTTCCTGCATCTTCGTGCATCTTCGTGCATCTTCGTGCATCTTCGTGAATCTTCGTGCATTTTCGTTCATCTTCGTGCATCTTCGTGCATCCTCGTGCATCTTCGTGCATCTTCGTGCATCTCCGTGCATCTTCGTGCATCTTCGTTCATCTTCGTGCATCTTCGTGCATCTTCGTGCATCTTCGTGCATCTTCGTGCATCTTCGTGCATCTTCGTTCATCTTCGTTCATCTTCGTGCATCTTCGTGCATCTTCGTGCATCTTCGTGCATCTTCGTTCATCTTCGTTCATCTTCGTGCATCTTCGTGCATCTTCGTTCATCTTCGTGCATCTTCGTGCATCTTCGTGCATCTTCGTGCATCTTCGTTCATCTTCGTGCATCTTCGTGCATCTTCGTGCATCTTCGTGCATCTTCGTGCATCTTCGTGCATCTTCGTGCATCTTCGTTCATCTTCGTGCATCTTCGTTCATCTTCGTTCATCTTCGTGCATCTTCGTGCATCTTCGTGCATCTTCGTGCATCTTCGTGCATCTTCGTGCATCTTCGTTCATCTTCGTGCATCTTCGTGCATCTTCGTGCATCTTCGTGCATCTTCGTGCATCTTCGTGCATCTTCGTGCATCTTCGTGCATCTTCGTGCATCTTCGTGCATCTTCGTTCATCTTCGTGCATCTTCGTTCATCTTCGTTCATCTTCGTGCATCTTCGTGCATCTTCGTGCATCTTCGTGCATCTTCGTGCATCTTCGTGCATCTTCGTGCATCTTCGTGCATCTTCGTGCATCTTCGTGCATCTTCGTGCATCTTCGTGCATCTCCGTGCATCTTCGTGCATCTTCGTTCATCTTCGTGCATCTTCGTACATCTTCGTGCATCTTCGTGCATCTTCGTTCAACTTCGTTCATCTTCGTTCACCTTGGTGCATCTTCGTGCATCTTCGTGCATCTTCGTGCATATTCGTGCATATTCGTGCATCTTCGTGCATCTTCGTGCATCTTCGTGCATCTTCGTGCATCTTCGTGCATCTTCGTGCATCTTCGTTCATCTTCGTGCATCTTCGTGCATCTTCGTGCATCTTCGTTCATCTTCGTGCATCTTCGTTCATCTTCGTTCATCTTCGTTCATCTTCGTTCATCTTCGTTCATCTTCGTTAATCTTCGTTCATCTTCGTTCATCTTCGTTCAACCTCGTTCATCTTCGTTCATCTTCGAGCATCTTCGTGCATCTTCGTGCATCTTCGTGCATCTTCGTGCATTTTCGTTCATCTTCGTGCATCTTCGTGCATCTTCGTGCATCTTCGTTCATCTTCGTGCATCTTCGTGCATCTTCGTGCATCTTCGTGCATCTTCGTGCATCTTCGTGCATCTTCGTGCATCTTCGTTCATCTTCGTGCATCTTCGTGCATCTTCGTGCATCTTCGTGCATCTTCGTGCATCTTCGTGAATCTTCGTGCATTTTCGTTCATCTTCGTGCATCTTCGTGCATCCTCGTGCATCTTCGTGCATCTTCGTGCATCTTCGTGCATCTCCGTGCATCTTCGTGCATCTTCGTTCATCTTCGTGCATCTTCGTGCATCTTCGTGCATCTTCGTGCATCTTCGTGCATCTTCGTGCATCTTCGTTCATCTTCGTGAATCTTCGTGCATCTTCGTGCATCTTCGTGCATCTTCGTGCATCTTCGTGCATCTTCGTTCATCTTCGTTCATCTTCGTGCATCTTCGAGCATCTTCGTTCATCTTCGTGCATCTTCGTGCATCTTCGTGCATCTTCGTGCATCTTCGTGCATCTTCGTGCATCTTCGTTCATCTTCCTGCATCTTCGTGCATCTTCGTGCATCTTCGTGCATCTTCGTGCATCTTCGTGCATCTTCGTGCATCTTCGTGCATCTTCGTGCATCTTCGTTCATCTTCGTGCATCTTCGTTCATCTTCGTTCATCTTCGTGCATCTTCGTGCATCTTCGTGCATCTTCGTGCATCTTCGTGCATCTTCGTGCATCTTCGTGCATCTTCGTGCATCTTCGTGCATTTTCGTGAATCTTCGTGCATCTTCGTGCATCTTCGTTCATCTTCGTTCATCTTCGTGCATCTTCGTGCATCTTCGTGCATCTTCGTGCATCTTCGTGCATCTTCGTGCATCTTCGTTCATCTTCGTGCATCTTCGTGCATCTTCGTGCATCTTCGTGCATCTTCGTGCATCTTCGTGAATCTTCGTGCATTTTTGTTCATCTTCGTGCATCTTCGTGCATCCTCGTGCATCTTCGTGCATCTTCGTGCATCTTCGTGCATCTCCGTGCATCTTCGTGCATCTTCGTTCATCTTCGTGCATCTTCGTGCATCTTCGTGCATCTTCGTGCATCTTCGTTCATCTTCGTGAATCTTCGTGCATCTTCGTGCATCTTCGTGCATCTTCGTTCATTTTCGTTCATCTTCGTGCATCTTCGTGCATCTTCGTTCATCTTCGTGCATCGTCGTGCATCTTCGTGCATCTTCGTGCATCTTCGTGCATCTTCGTTCATCTTCCTGCATCTTCGTGCATCTTCGTGCATCTTCGTGCATCTTCGTGCATCTTCGTGCATCTTCGTGCATCTTCGTGCATCTTCGTGCATCTTCGTGCATCTTCGTGCATCTTCGTTCATCTTCGTGCATCTTCGTTCATCTTCGTTCATCTTCGTGCATCCTCGTGCATCTTCGTGCATCTTCGTGCATCTTCGTGCATCTTCGTGCATCTTCGTTCATCTTCATTCATCTTCGTTCATCTTCGTTAATCTTCGTTCATCTTCGTTCATCTTCGTTCAACCTCGTTCATCTTCGTTCATCTTCGAGCATATTCGTGCATCTTCGTGCATCTTCGTGCATCTTTGTGCATTTTCGTTCATCTTCGTGCATCTTCGTGCATCTTCGTGCATCTTCGTTCATCTTCGTGCATCTTCGTGCATCTTCGTGCATCTTCGTGCATCTTCGTGCATCTTCGTGCATCTTCGTGCATCTTCGTGCATCTTCGTGCATCTTCGTTCATCTTCGTTCATCTTCGTGCATCTTCGTGCATCTTCGTGCATCTTCGTGCATCTTCGTGCATCTTCGTTCATCTTCGTTCATCTTCGTGCATCTTCGTGCATCTTCGTTCATCTTCGTGCATCTTCGTGCATCTTCGTGCATCTTCGTTCATCTTCCTGCATCTTCGTGCATCTTCGTGCATCTTCGTGCATCTTCGTGCATCTTCGTGCATCTTCGTGCATCTTCGTGCATCTTCGTGCATCTTCGTGCATCTTCGTGCATCTTCGTGCATCTTCGTGCATCTTCGTGCATCTTCGTGCATCTTCGTTCATCTTCGTGCATCTTCGTTCATCTTCGTTCATCTTCGTGCATCTTCGTGCATCTTCGTGCATCTTCGTGCATCTTCGTGCATCTTCGTGCATCTTCGTGCATCTTCGTGCATCTTCGTGCATCTTCGTGCATCTTCGTGCATCTTCGTTCATCTTCGTGCATCTTCGTGCATCTTCGTGCATCTTCGTGCATCTTCGTGCATCTTCGTGCATCTTCGTGCATCTTCGTGCATCTTCGTGCATCTTCGTTCATCTTCGTTCATCTTCGTGCATCTTCGTGCATCTTCGTTCATCTTCGTGCATCTTCGTGCATCTTCGTGCATCTTCGTGCATCTTCGTTCATCTTCCTGCATCTTCGTGCATCTTCGTGCATCTTCGTGCATCTTCGTGCATCTTCGTGCATCTTCGTGCATCTTCGTGCATCTTCGTGCATCTTCGTGCATCTTCGTGCATCTTCGTTCATCTTCGTGCATCTTCGTTCATCTTCGTTCATCTTCGTGCATCTTCGTGCATCTTCGTGCATCTTCGTGCATCTTCGTGCATCTTCGTGCATCTTCGTGCATCTTCGTGCATCTTCGTGCATCTTCGTGCATCTTCGTGCATCTTCGTGCATCTTCGTTCATCTTCGTTCATCTTCGTTCATCTTCGTGCATCTTCTTGCATCTTCGTGCATCTTCGTGCATCTTCGTGCATCTTCGTGCATATTCGTGCATCTTCGTGCATCTTCGTGCATCTTCGTGCATCTTCGTGCATCTTCGTGCATCTTCGTGCATCTTCGTGCATCTTCGTGCATCTTCGTTCATCTTCGTGCATCTTCGTGCATCTTCGTGCATCTTCGTGCATCTTCGTGCATCTTCGTGCATCTTCGTGCATCTTCGTTCATCTTCGTGCATCTTCGTTCATCTTCGTTCATCTTCGTGCATCTTCGTGCATCTTCGTGCATCTTCGTGCATCTTCGTGCATCTTCGTGCATCTTCGTGCATCTTCGTGCATCTTCGTGCATCTTCGTGCATCTTCGTGCATCTTCGTGCATCTTCGTGCATCTTCGTTCATCTTCGTGCATCTTCGTACATCTTCGTGCATCTTCGTGCATCTTCGTTCAACTTCGTTCATCTTCGTTCACCTTGGTGCATCTTCGTGCATCTTCGTGCATCTTCGTGCATATTCGTGCATCTTCGTGCATCTTCGTGCATCTTCGTGCATCTTCGTGCATCTTCGTGCATCTTCGTGCATCTTCGTGCATCTTCGTGCATCTTCGTGCATCTTCGTGCATCTTCGTGCATCTTCGTGCATCTTCGTGCATCTTCGTGCATCTTCGTGCATCTTCGTGCATCTTCGTGCATCTTCGTTCATCTTCGTGCATCTTCGTACATCTTCGTGCATCTTCGTGCATCTTCGTTCAACTTCGTTCATCTTCGTTCACCTTGGTGCATCTTCGTGCATCTTCGTGCATCTTCGTGCATCTTCGTGCATCTTCGTGCATCTTCGTGCATCTTCGTGCATCTTCGTGCATCTTCGTTCATCTTCGTGCATCTTCCTACATCTTCGTGCATCTTCGTGCATCTTCGTTCAACTTCGTTCATCTTCGTTCACCTTGGTGCATCTTCGTGCATCTTCGTGCATCTTCGTGCATATTCGTGCATATTCGTGCATCTTCGTGCATCTTCGTGCATCTTCGTGCATCTTCGTGCATCTTCGTGCATCTTCGTGCATCTTCGTTCATCTTCGTGCATCTTCGTGCATCTTCGTGCATCTTCGTTCATCTTCGTGCATCTTCGTTCATCTTCGTTCATCTTCGTGCATCTTCGTGCATCTTCGTGCATCTTCGTGCATCTTCGTTCATCTTCGAGCATCTTCGTGCATCTTCGTGCATCTTCGTGCATCTTCGTTCATCTTCGTGCATCTTCGTGCATCTTCGTGCATCTTCGTGCATCTTCGTGCATCTTCGTGCATCTTCGTGCATCTTCGTTCATCTTCGTGCATCTTCCTGCATCTTCGTGCATCTTCGTGCATCTTCGTGCATCTTCGTGAATCTTCGTGCATTTTCGTTCATCTTCGTGCATCTTCGTGCATCCTCGTGCATCTTCGTGCATCTTCGTGCATCTCCGTGCATCTTCGTGCATCTTCGTTCATCTTCGTGCATCTTCGTGCATCTTCGTGCATCTTCGTGCATCTTCGTGCATCTTCGTTCATCTTCGTTCATCTTCGTGCATCTTCGTGCATCTTCGTGCATCTTCGTGCATCTTCGTTCATCTTCGTTCATCTTCGTGCATCTTCGTGCATCTTCGTTCATCTTCGTGCATCTTCGTGCATCTTCGTGCATCTTCGTGCATCTTCGTTCATCTTCCTGCATCTTCGTGCATCTTCGTGCATCTTCGTGCATCTTCGTGCATCTTCGTGCATCTTCGTGCATCTTCGTGCATCTTCGTGCATCTTCGTTCATCTTCGTGCATCTTCGTTCATCTTCGTTCATCTTCGTTCATCTTCGTGCATCTTCGTGCATCTTCGTGCATCTTCGTGCATCTTCGTGCATCTTCGTGCATCTTCGTGCATCTTCGTGCATCTTCGTTCATCTTCGTGCATCTTCGTGCATCTTCGTGCATCTTCGTGCATCTTCGTGCATCTTCGTGCATCTTCGTGCATCTTCGTGCATCTTCGTGCATCTTCGTGCATCTTCGTTCATCTTCGTGCATCTTCGTTCATCTTCGTTCATCTTCGTGCATCTTCGTGCATCTTCGTGCATCTTCGTGCATCTTCGTGCATCTTCGTGCATCTTCGTGCATCTTCGTGCATCTTCGTGCATCTTCGTGCATCTTCGTGCATCTTCGTGCATCTTCGTGCATCTTCGTTCATCTTCGTGCATCTTCGTACATCTTCGTGCATCTTCGTGCATCTTCGTTCAACTTCGTTCATCTTCGTTCACCTTGGTGCATCTTCGTGCATCTTCGTGCATCTTCGTGCATATTCGTGCATATTCGTGCATCTTCGTGCATCTTCGTGCATCTTCGTGCATCTTCGTGCATCTTCGTGCATCTTCGTGCATCTTCGTTCATCTTCGTGCATCTTCGTGCATCTTCGTGCATCTTCGTTCATCTTCGTGCATCTTCGTTCATCTTCGTTCATCTTCGTTCATCTTCGTTCATCTTCGTTCATCTTCGTTCATCTTCGTTAATCTTCGTTCATCTTCGTTCATCTTCGTTCAACCTCGTTCATCTTCGTTCATCTTCGAGCATCTTCGTGCATCTTCGTGCATCTTCGTGCATCTTCGTGCATTTTCGTTCATCTTCGTGCATCTTCGTGCATCTTCGTGCATCTTCGTTCATCTTCGTGCATCTTCGTGCATCTTCGTGCATCTTCGTGCATCTTCGTGCATCTTCGTGCATCTTCGTGCATCTTCGTTCATCTTCGTGCATCTTCGTGCATCTTCGTGCATCTTCGTGCATCTTCGTGCATCTTCGTGCATCTTCGTGAATCTTCGTGCATTTTCGTTCATCTTCGTGCATCTTCGTGCATCCTCGTGCATCTTCGTGCATCTTCGTGCATCTTCGTGCATCTCCGTGCATCTTCGTGCATCTTCGTTCATCTTCGTGCATCTTCGTGCATCTTCGTGCATCTTCGTGCATCTTCGTGCATCTTCGTGCATCTTCGTGCATCTTCGTTCATCTTCGTGAATCTTCGTGCATCTTCGTGCATCTTCGTGCATCTTCGTGCATCTTCGTTCATCTTCGTTCATCTTCGTGCATCTTCGAGCATCTTCGTTCATCTTCGTGCATCTTCGTGCATCTTCGTGCATCTTCGTGCATCTTCGTGCATCTTCGTGCATCTTCGTTCATCTTCCTGCATCTTCGTGCATCTTCGTGCATCTTCGTGCATCTTCGTGCATCTTCGTGCATCTTCGTGCATCTTCGTGCATCTTCGTGCATCTTCGTTCATCTTCGTGCATCTTCGTTCATCTTCGTGCATCTTCGTGCATCTTCGTGCATCTTCGTGCATCTTCGTGCATCTTCGTGCATCTTCGTGCATCTTCGTGCATCTTCGTGCATTTTCGTGAATCTTCGTGCATCTTCGTGCATCTTCGTTCATCTTCGTTCATCTACGTGCATCTTCGTGCATCTTCGTGCATCTTCGTGCATCTTCGTGCATCTTCGTGCATCTTCGTTCATCTTCGTGCATCTTCGTGCATCTTCGTGCATCTTCGTGCATCTTCGTGCATCTTCGTGAATCTTCGTGCATTTTCGTTCATCTTCGTGCATCTTCGTGCATCCTCGTGCATCTTCGTGCATCTTCGTGCATCTTCGTGCATCTCCGTGCATCTTCGTGCATCTTCGTTCATCTTCGTGCATCTTCGTGCATCTTCTTGCATCTTCGTGCATCTTCGTTCATCTTCGTGAATCTTCGTGCATCTTCGTGCATCTTCGTGCATCTTCGTTCATTTTCGTTCATCTTCGTGCATCTTCGTGCATCTTCGTTCATCTTCGTGCATCGTCGTGCATCTTCGTGCATCTTCGTGCATCTTCGTGCATCTTCGTTCATCTTCCTGCATCTTCGTGCATCTTCGTGCATCTTCGTGCATCTTCGTGCATCTTCGTGCATCTTCGTGCATCTTCGTGCATCTTCGTGCATCTTCGTGCATCTTCGTGCATCTTCGTGCATCTTCGTGCATCTTCGTGCATCTTCGTGCATCTTCGTTCATCTTCGTGCATCTTCGTTCATCTTCGTTCATCTTCGTGCATCCTCGTGCATCTTCGTGCATCTTCGTGCATCTTCGTGCATCTTCGTGCATCTTCGTTCATCTTCATTCATCTTCGTTCATCTTCGTTAATCTTCGTTCATCTTCGTTCATCTTCGTTCAACCTCGTTCATCTTCGTTCATCTTCGAGCATATTCGTGCATCTTCGTGCATCTTCGTGCATCTTCGTGCATTTTCGTTCATCTTCGTGCATCTTCGTGCATCTTCGTGCATCTTCGTTCATCTTCGTGCATCTTCGTGCATCTTCGTGCATCTTCGTGCATCTTCGTGCATCTTCGTGCATCTTCGTGCATCTTCGTGCATCTTCGTGCATCTTCGTGCATCCTCGTGCATCTTCGTGCATCTTCGTTCATCTTCGTGCATCTCCGTGCATCTTCGTGCATCTTCGTTCATCTTCGTGCATCTTCGTGCATCTTCGTGCATCTTCGTGCATCTTCGTGCATCTTCGTGCATCTTCGTGCATCTTCGTGCATCTTCGTGCATCTTCGTTCATCTTCGTTCATCTTCGTGCATCTTCGTGCATCTTCGTGCATCTTCGTGCATCTTCGTGCATCTTCGTTCATCTTCGTTCATCTTCGTGCATCTTCGTGCATCTTCGTTCATCTTCGTGCATCTTCGTGCATCTTCGTGCATCTTCGTTCATCTTCCTGCATCTTCGTGCATCTTCGTGCATCTTCGTGCATCTTCGTGCATCTTCGTGCATCTTCGTGCATCTTCGTGCATCTTCGTGCATCTTCGTGCATCTTCGTGCATCTTCGTGCATCTTCGTGCATCTTCGTGCATCTTCGTTCATCTTCGTGCATCTTCGTTCATCTTCGTTCATCTTCGTGCATCTTCGTGCATCTTCGTGCATCTTCGTGCATCTTCGTGCATCTTCGTGCATCTTCGTGCATCTTCGTGCATCTTCGTGCATCTTCGTGCATCTTCGTGCATCTTCGTGCATCTTCGTTCATCTTCGTGCATCTTCGTGCATCTTCGTGCATCTTCGTGCATCTTCGTGCATCTTCGTGCATCTTCGTGCATCTTCGTGCATCTTCGTGCATCTTCGTTCATCTTCGTGCATCTTCGTTCATCTTCGTTCATCTTCGTGCATCTTCGTGCATCTTCGTGCATCTTCGTGCATCTTCGTGCATCTTCGTGCATCTTCGTGCATCTTCGTGCATCTTCGTGCATCTTCGTGCATCTTCGTTCATCTTCGTTCATCTTCGTGCATCTTCGTTCATCTTCGTTCATCTTCGTGCATCTTCGTGCATCTTCGTGCATCTTCGTGCATCTTCGTGCATCTTCGTGCATCTTCGTGCATCTTCGTGCATCTTCGTTCATCTTCGTGCATCTTCGTTCATCTTCGTGCATCTTCGTGTATCTTCGTGCATCTTCGTGCATCTTCGTGCATCTTCGTGCATCTTCGTGCATCTTCGTTCATCTTCGTGCATCTTCGTTCATCTTCGTTCATCTTCGTGCATCTTCGTGCATCTTCGTGCATCTTCGTGCATCTTCGTGCATCTTCGTGCATCTTCGTGCATCTTCGTGCATCTTCGTGCATCTTCGTGCATCTTCGTGCATCTTCGTTCATCTTCGTGCATCTTCGTGCATCTTCGTGCATCTTCGTGCATCTTCGTGCATCTTCGTGCATCTTCGTGCATCTTCGTGCATCTTCGTGCATCTTCGTTCATCTTCGTGCATCTTCGTTCATCTTCGTTCATCTTCGTGCATCTTCGTGCATCTTCGTGCATCTTCGTGCATCTTCGTGCATCTTCGTGCATCTTCGTGCATCTTCGTGCATCTTCGTGCATCTTCGTGCATCTTCGTGCATCTTCGTTCATCTTCGTTCATCTTCGTGCATCTTCGTTCATCTTCGTTCATCTTCGTGCATCTTCGTGCATCTTCGTGCATCTTCGTGCATCTTCGTGCATCTTCGTGCATCTTCGTGCATCTTCGTGCATCTTCGTTCATCTTCGTGCATCTTCGTTCATCTTCGTGCATCTTCGTGCATCTTCGTGCATCTTCGTGCATCTTCGTGCATCTTCGTGCATTTTCGTTCATCTTCGTGCATCTTCGTGCATCTTCGTGCATCTTCGTGCATCTTCGTGCATCTTCGTGCATCTTCGTGCATCTTCGTGCATCTTCGTGCATCTTCGTGCATCTTCGTTCATCCTCGTGCATCTTCGTTCATCTTCGTTCATCTTCGTGCATCTTCGTGCATCTTCGTGCATCTTCGTGCATCTTCGTGCATCTTCGTGCATCTTCGTGCATCTTCGTGCATTTTCGTGAATCTTCGTGCATCTTCGTGCATCTTCGTTCATCTTCGTGCATCTTCGTGCATCTTCGTGCATCTTCGTGCATCTTCGTGCATCTTCGTTCATCTTCGTGCATCTTCGTGCATCTTCGTGCGTCTTCGTGCATCTTCGTGCATCTTCGTGAATCTTCGTGCATTTTCGTTCATCTTCGTGCATCTTCGTGCATCCTCGTGCATCTTCGTGCATCTTCGTGCATCTTCGTGCATCTCCGTGCATCTTCGTGCATC
>JAYMYH010000019.1:2740421-2742921 GCA_037013635.1 Plagiodera versicolora
TTGGAATCCATATTGCTCCTGAATCAGAACGCTTGAGAAAATTTTTGATAGATAATCCGTTATAATGCTTTCAAATAGTTTTGGAATGGTACTTAATATGGATATGGGGCGATAATTTTTAATATCAGACAAGTCACCGCATTTATGAATGGGTATCACATAGCTGAGTTTCCAGTTATAGGGGAAGGTACCTGTTGCAAGGGACATATTAAAAATAAAATAGAGAGGGCGGGAGAGTGTGAAGCTGCAGTATTTCAGAATGGAGGGTGGTATTGCGTCAGGTCCAGCACTTTTATTTGGATCAAGATTACAAAGTTTATCATATATTTCAGATATATTGATATGGAAATTAGGTATGTTAATGTTGTGGGCTGTTTCAAGGGTGGGTGATTGGCAGATGGCGTCTGAGTAAACCGATGCAAAGTAATCAGCGAACAAATTAGCAATATCTTGACCGGAGTTGACATGAGTGTTGTTTAAATGCATTTTGTTAGGTATAGCATTAGACTTTCTTTTTGAGTTCACATATTTCCAGAAATAGTGAGGATTTGACTGTATGTGTGATTCGGTGTCAGTTACATAATTATTATAGCACTCCTTAGAAAGAAGTTTACATCTGGATCTTAATTGACTGAATTCTAAATAGCTTTGTTGAGATGAATCGGCTTTATAAAGTTTATGAGCAGCTTTCTTCCTGAATATGAGAGTTTTCAACTCGGATGAAAACCAAATGGGAAATTTTCTTGATGAACGTTTCTTCTCGGGGACAAAAATGTCAAGTACAGAATAAAGTAAGTCATAGAAAATATTCACCATCTCGTCTAGTGCTTTTTCAGAAAAAAGGTTATCCCAATCCATGGCTTCAAAGCAGGCACGAATGTTAACAAAGTCAGCGTTTTTGAAGTCGTAGTAAAATTCATCTGCATTGTACACTGCTTCCTGTTTTGCGCTACCGTTGAGTTTGATAGAAGTCTGCAGTGGAGGGTGATGGTGGTCTGGTGCAATTAGGTGTACATCTGCTGGTTGTAAAATCAGTTGGGAGTCGTGGGTTAGTGCTAAATCCAAAAGAACATTTCTTGCGTTGCGAGTGTTATTAACTTGAAATAGATTGTGGAAGGCACACATGTTCGATAAGGCAGTTTGTAAAGTGCTTTCTAAGGCTGTAGCTGAAGCTGAGGGAACAATTGCTGATCCTAATTGGTCCGATGACCAGTGAGCATTTGGCAAGTTGAAATCTCCAAAAAGATGTATTTGTGCGTTGGGATAGCTTTCCGCAAGTGCGTCCATGTCGGAGGATAAAGCCATCATAGAGGACTCTGGGGATCTGGGAGGAAGGTAAACCGAACCAATAATGTTTTGTGTGTTGTTACTGATAGCTACGAACAGATCCTCTATGGAGTTACTTGACTGCAACTCGTGACTGGGAATTGTTTTCTTGACCGCTATAAGAACACCACCACCTCTATTGAATGGGCTCGTTTCAGAAGAGCGGTCTTTTCTGTAAATGTTATAATTAACAAGATTCAGTTCGGCATTTGTTATGTCCTGAGTTAGCCATGTTTCGGTTAGAATCACAACATCATATGATGAAATGGCCAAATTGCATTGGAGCAGGCGGAGTTTGGTGCGAAGGCCTCTAACGTTTTGATAATATAAGTTTGGAAGTTCGGGTGGTGTAGATGATTCTAGTTTTTTGATTTAATGATTCTAGGAATTCCATTGATGTACTTCAGTTTCACGTCGTTTTCGCCCTGCTCCATGCGGCGTTTAAGTTCGAGTTGTAGTGATTTGATCTGTGCCATTTGCATGGGTGTTTGATCACTGTTAATGAAAACGTTTCTATCTTTCTTCACTTTATTTCTGTTTCTTACTAAAAATGAGACATCTAGCGAGCTTTCCAGAATAACTTTCAAGGCTCTAGCGCCGTTTTTATTCGTTTTGCCAATGCGAAAAGTTTTACTTATCTTCGTTCATCTTCGTTCATTTTCGTTCATCTTCGTTCATCTTTGTTCATCTTCGTTCATCTTCGTTCATCTTCGTTCATCTTCGTTCATCTTCGTTCATCTTCGTTCATCTTCGTTCATCTTCGTTCATCTTCGTTCATCTTCGTTCATCTTCGTTCATCTTCGTTCATCTTCGTTCATCTTCGTTCATCTTCGTGCATCTTCGTTCATTTTAGTGCATCTTCGTGCATCTTCGTTCATCTTCGTTCATCTTCGTTCATCTTCGTTCATCTTCGTTCATCTTCGTTCATCTTCGTTCATCTTCGTTCATCTTCGTTCATCTTCGTTCATCTTTGTTCATCTTCGTTCATCTTCGTGCATCTTCGTTCATCTTCGTGCATCTTCGTGCATCCTCGTGCATCTTCGTTCATCTTCGTTCATCTTCGTGCATCTTCGTGCATCTTCTTGCATTTTCGTTCATCTTCGTTCATCTTCGTTCATCTTCGTTCATCTTCGTTCATCTTCGTTTATCTTCGTTCATCTTCGTGCATCTTCGT
>JAYMYH010000019.1:2752921-2797921 GCA_037013635.1 Plagiodera versicolora
TCGTTCATCTTCGTTCATCTCCGTTCATCTTCGTTCATCTTCGTTCATCTTCGTTCATCTTCGTGCTTCTTCGTGCATTTTCGTGCGTCTTCGTGCATCTTCGTGCATCTTCGTGCATCTTCGTGCATATTCGTGCATCTTCGTGCATCTTCGTGCATCTTCGTGCATCTTCGTGCATCTTCGTGCATCTTCGTTCATCTTCGTTCATCTTCGTTCATCTTCGTTCATCTTCGTTCATCTTCGTGCTTCTTCGTGCATTTTTGTGCGTCTTCGTGCATCTTCGTGCATCTTCGTGCATATTCGTGCATCTTAGTTCATCTTCGTGCATCTTCGTTCATCTTCGTTCATCTTCGTTCATCTTCGTTCATCTTCGTTCATCTTCGTTCATCTTCGTTCATCTTCGTTCATCTTCGTTCATCTTCGTTCATCTTCGTTCATCTTCGTTCATCTTCGTTCATCTTAGTTCATCTTCGTGCATCTTCGTTCATCTTCGTGCATCTTCGTGCATCCTCGTGCATCTTCGTTCATCCTCGTTCATCTTCGTTCATCTTCGTGCATCTTCGTGCATCTTCGTGCATCTTCGTGCATCTTCGTGCATCTTCGTGCATCTTCGTTCATCTTCGTTCATCTTCGTTTATCTTCGTTCATCTTCGTTCATCTTCGTTCATCTTCGTTTACCTTCGTTCATCTTCGTTCATCTTCGTTCAGCTTCGTTCATCTTCGTTCATCTTCGTGCATCTTCGTTCATCTTCGTGCCTCATCGTGCATCTTCGTTCATCTTCGTGCATCTTCGTTCATCTTCGTTCATCTTCGTTCATCTTTGTTCATCTTCGTTAATCTTCGTTCATCTTCGTTCATCTTCGTTCATCTTCGTTCATCTTCGTGCATCTTCGTTCATTTTCGTGCATCTTTGTGCATCTTCGTTCATCTTCGTTCATCTTCGTTCATCTTCGTTCATCTTCGTTCATCTTCGTTCATCTTCGTTCATCTTCTTCTTCTTCTCCTTCTTCTTCTTCTGCTTCTTCGTGCTTCTACGTGCATCTTCGTGCTTCTTCGTGCATCTTCGTTCATCTTCTTGCATCTTCGTGCATCTTCGTGCATCTTCGTGCATCTTCGTGCATCTTCATTCATCTTCGTTCATCTTCGTTCATTTTCGTTCATCTTCGTTCATCTTCGTTCATCTTCGTTCATCTTCATTCATCTTCGTGCATCGTCGTTCATCTTCGTTCATCTTCGTTCATCTTTGTTCCTCTTCGTTCTTCTTCTTCTTTTTCTTCTTCTTCTTTTTCTTCTGCATTTTCGTGCATCTTCGTGCTCCTTCGTGCTTCTTCGTGCATCTTCGTGCATCTTCGTTCATCTTCGTTCATCTTCGTTCATCTTCGAGCATCTTCGTGCATCTCCGTGCATCTTCGTGCATCTTCGTGCATCTTCGTGCATCTTCGTGCATCTTCGTGCATCTTCGTTCATCTTCGTGCTTCTTCGTGCATCTTCGTGCATCTTCGTGCGTCTTCGTGCATCTTCGTGCATCTTCGTGCATCTTCGTGCATCTTCGTTCATCTTCGTGCTTCTTCGTGCATCTTCGTGCATCTTCGTGCGTCTTCGTGCATCTTCGTGCATCTTCGTGCATCTTCGTTCATCTTCGTGCATCTTCGTGCATCTCCGTGCATCTTCGTTCATCTTCGTGCATCTTCGTTCATCTTCGTTCATCTTCGTTCATCTCCGTTCATCTTCGTTCATCTCCGTTCATCTTCGTTCTTCTTCGTTCATCTTCGTTCATCTCCGTTCATCTTCGTTCATCTTCGTTCTTCTTCTTCTTTTTCTTATTCTTCTTCTTCTTCTTCTTCTGCATTTTCGTGCATCTTCGTGCTTCTTCGTGCATCTTCGTTCATCTTCGTTCATCTTCGTTCATTTTCGTGCATCTTCGTGCATCTCCGTGCATCTTCGTGCATCTTCGTGCATCTTCGTGCATCTTCAGTCATCTTCGTGCTTCTTCGTGCATCTTCGTGCATCTTCGTGCATCTTCGTGCGTCTTCGTGCATCTTCGTGCATCTTCGTGCATCTTCGTGCATCTTCGTGCATATTCGTGCATCTTCGTGCATCTTCGTGCATCTTCGTGCATCTTCGTGCATCTTCGTGCATCTTCGTGCATCTTCGTTCATCTTCGTGCATCTTCGTGCATCCTCGTGCATCTTCGTTCATCCTCGTTCATCTTCGTTCATCTTCGTGCATCTTCGTGCATCTTCTTGCATCTTCGTTCATCTTCGTTCATCTTCGTTCATCTTCGTTCATCTTCGTTCATCTTCGTTCATCTTCATTCATCTTCGTTCATCTTCGTGCATCTTCGTTCATTTTCGTGCATCTTCGTGCATCTTCGTTCATCTTCGTTCATCTCCGTTCATCTTCGTTCATCTTCGTTCATCTTCGTTCATGTTCGTTCATCTTCGTTCATCTTCGTTCATCTTCGTTCATCTTTGTTCATCTTCGTTCATCTTCGTGCATCTTCGTTCATCTTCGTGCATCTTCGTGCATCCTCGTGCATCTTCGTTCATCCTCGTTCATCTTCGTTCATCTTCGTGCATCTTCGTGCATCTTCTTGCATCTTCGTTCATCTTCGTTCATCTTTGTTCATCTTCGTTCATCTTCGTTCATCTTCGTTCATCTTCGTTCATCTTCGTTCATCTTCGTTCATTTTCGTTCATCTTCGTGAATCTTCGTTCATTTTCGTGCATCTTCGTGCATCTTCGTTCATCTTCGTTCATCTCCGTTCATCTTCGTTCATCTTCGTTCATCTTCGTTCATCTTCGTTCATCTTCGTTCATCTTCGTTCATCTTTGTTCATCTTCGTTCATCTTCGTGCATCTTCGTTCATCTTCGTGCATCTTCGTGCATCCTCGTGCATCTTCGTTCATCCTCGTTCATCTTCGTTCATCTTCGTGCATCTTCGTGCATCTTCTTGTATCTTCGTTCATCTTCGTTCATCTTCGTTCATCTTCGTTTATCTTCGTTCATCTTCATTCATCTTCGTTCATCTTCGTTCATCTTCGTTCATCTTCGTTTACCTTCGTTCAACTTCGTTCATTTTCGTTCATTTTCGTTCATCTTCGTTCATCTTCGTTCATCTTCGTTCATCTTCGTTCATCTTCGTTCATCTTCGTTCATCTTCGTGCATCTTCGTACATCTTCGTGCCTCCTCGTGCATCTTCGTTCATCTTCGTGCATCTTCGTTCATCTTCGTTCATCTTCGTTCATCTTCGTTCATCTTCGTTCATCTTTGTTCATCTTCGTGAATCTTCGTGCATCTTCGTGCATCTTCGTGCATCTTCGTGCATCTTCGTGCATCTTCGTGCATCTTCGTTCATCTTCGTGCTTCTTCGTGCATCTTCGTGCATCTTCGTGCGTCTTCGTGCATCTTCGTGCATCTTCGTGCATCTTCGTGCATCTTCGTGCATCTTCGTTCATCTTCGTGCTTCTTCGTGCATCTTCGTGCATCTTCGTGCGTCTTCGTGCATCTTCGTGCATCTTCGTTCATCTTCGTGCATCTTCGTGCATCTCCGTGCATCTTCGTTCATCTTCGTGCATCTTCGTTCATCTTCGTTCATCTTCGTTCATCTCCGTTCATCTTCGTTCATCTCCGTTCATCTTCGTTCTTCTTCGTTCATCTTCGTTCATCTCCGTTCATCTTCGTTCATCTTCGTTCTTCTTCTTCTTTTTCTTATTCTTCTTCTTCTTCTTCTTCTGCATTTTCGTGCATCTTCGTGCTTCTTCGTGCATCTTCGTTCATCTTCGTGCATCTTCAGTCATCTTCGTGCTTCTTCGTGCATCTTCGTGCATCTTCGTGCGTCTTCGTGCATCTTCGTGCATCTTCGTGCATCTTCGTGCATCTTCGTGCATCTTCGTGCATATTCGTGCATCTTCGTGCATCTTCGTGCATCTTCGTGCATCTTCGTGCATCTTCGTGCATCTTCGTGCATCTTCGTGCATCTTCGTGCATCTTTGTTCATCTTCGTGCATCTTCGTTCATCTTCGTGCATCTTCGTTCATCTTCGTTCATCTTCGTTCATCTTCGTTCATCTTCGTTCATCTTCGTTCATTTTCGTTCATCTTCGTTCATCTTTGTTCATCTTCGTTCATCTTCGTTCATCTTCGTTCATCTTCGTTCATCTTCGTTCATCTTCGTTCATCTTCGTTCATCTTCGTGCATCTTCGTTCATTTTCGTGCATCTTCGTGCATCTTCGTTCATCTTCGTTCATCTCCGTTCATCTTCGTTCATCTTCGTTCATCTTCGTTCATCTTCGTTCATCTTCGTTCATCTTCGTTCATCTTCGTTCATCTTTGTTCATCTTCGTTCATCTTCGTGCATCTTCGTTCATCTTCGTGCATCTTCGTGCATCCTCGTGCATCTTCGTTCATCCTCGTTCATCTTCGTTCATCTTCGTGCATCTTCGTGCATCTTCTTGCATCTTCGTTCATCTTCGTTCATCTTCGTTCATCTTCGTTTATCTTCGTTCATCTTCATTCATCTTCGTTCATCTTCGTTCATCTTCGTTCATCTTCGTTTACCTTCGTTCAACTTCGTTCATTTTCGTTCATTTTCGTTCATCTTCGTTCATCTTCGTTCATCTTCGTTCATCTTCGTTCATCTTCGTTCATCTTCGTTCATCTTCGTTCATCTTCGTGCATCTTCGTACATCTTCGTGCCTCCTCGTGCATCTTCGTACATCTTCGTGCATCTTCGTTCATCTTCGTTCATCTTCGTTCATCTTCGTTCATCTTCGTTCATCTTTGTTCATCTTCGTGAATCTTCGTGCGTCTTCGTGCATCTTCGTGCATCTTCGTGCATCTTAGTTCATCTTCGTGCATCTTCGTTCATCTTCGTTCATCTTCGTTCATCTTCGTTCATCTTCGTTCATCTTCGTTCATCTTCGTTCATCTTCGTTCATCTTCGTTCATCTTCGTGCATCTTCGTTCATCTTCGTTCATCTTCGTTCATCTTTGTTCATCTTCGTGAATCTTCGTACGTCTTCGTGCATCTTCGTGCATCTTCATGCATCTTAGTTCATCTTCGTGCATCTTCGTTCATCTTCGTTCATCTTCGTTCATCTTCGTTCATCTTCGTTCATCTTCGTTCATCTTTGTTCATCTTCGTTCATCTTCGTTCATCTTCGTGCATCTTCGTTCATTTTCGTGCATCTTCGTGCATCTTCGTTCATCTTCGTTCATCTTCGTTCATCTTCGTTCATCTTCGTTCATCTTCGTTCATTTTCGTTCATCTTCGTTCATCTACGTTCACCTTCGTTCATCTTCGTTCATCTTCCTTCTTCTTCGTTCATCTTCGTTCATCTTCGTTCATCTTCGTTCATCTTCGTTCATCTTCGTTCATCTTCGTTCATCTTCGTTCATCTTCGTTCATCTTCGTTCATCTTCTTCTTCTTCTCCTTCTTCTTCTTCTGCTTCTTCGTGCTTCTACGTGCATCTTCGTGCTTCTTCGTGCATCATCGTCCATCTTCGTGCATCTTCGTGCATCTTCGTGCATCTTCGTGCATCTTCGTGCATCTTCGTGCATCTTCATTCATCTTCGTTCATCTTCGTTCATTTTCGTTCATCTTCGTTCATCTTCATTCATCTTCGTGCATCGTCGTTCATCTTCGTTCATCTTCGTTCATCTTCGTTCATCTTCGTTCATCTTCGTTCATCTTCGTTCATCTTCGTTCTTCTTCTTCTTCTTCTTCTTCTTCTTCTTCTTCTGCATTTTCGTGCATCTTCGTGCTTCTTCGTGCATCTTCGTTCATCTTCGTTCATCTTCGTTCATCTTCGAGCATCTTCGTGCATCTCCGTGCATCTTCGTGCATCTTCGTGCATCTTCGTGCATCTTCGTGCATCTTCGTGCATCTTCGTGCGTCTTCGTGCATCTTCGTGCATCTTCGTGCATCTTCGTGCATCTTCGTGCATCTTGGTGCATCTTCGTGCATCTCCGTTCATCTTCGTTCATATTCGTTCATCTTCGTTCATCTTCGTTCATCTTCGTTCATCTTCGTTCATCTTCGTTCATCTTCGTGCTTCTTCGTGCATCTTCGTGCATATTCGTGCGTCTTCGTGCATCTTCGTGCATCTTCGTTCATCTTCGTTTATCTTCGTTCATCTTCGTTCATCTCCATTCATCTTCGTGCTTCTTCGTGCATTTTCGTGCGTCTTCGTGCATCTTCGTGCATCTTCGTGCATCTTCGTGCATATTCGTGCATCTTCGTGCATCTTCGTGCATCTTCGTGCATCTATCTTCGTGCATCTTCGTGCATCTTCGTTCATCTTCGTTCATCTTCGTTCATCTTCGTGCATCTTCGTTCATTTTCGTGCATCTTCGTGCATCTTCGTTCATCTTCGTTCATCTTCGTTCATTTTCGTTCATTTTCGTTCATCTTCGTTCATCTTTGTTCATCTTCGTTCATCTTCGTTCATCTTCGTTCATCTTCGTTCATCATCGTTCATCTTCGTTCATCTTCGTGCATCTTCGTTCATTTTCGTGCATCTTCGTGCATCTTCGTTCATCTTCGTTCATCTTCGTTCATCTTCGTTCATCTTCGTTCATCTTCGTTCATCTTCGTTCATCTTCGTTCATCTTCGTTCATCTTCGTTCATCTTCGTGCTTCTTCGTGCATTTTCGTGCGTCTTCGTGCATCTTCGTGCATCTTCTTGCATATTCGTGCATCTTCGTGCATCTTCGTGCATCTTCGTGCATCTTTGTGCATCTTCGTGCATCTTCGTGCATCTTCGTGCATCTTCGTGCATCTTCGTGCATCTTCGTTCATCTTCGTGCATCTTCGTTCATCTTCGTGCATCTTCGTTCATCTTCGTTCATCTTCGTTCATCTTCGTTCATCTTCGTTCATCTTTGTTCATCTTCGTTCATCTTCGTTCATCTTCGTTCATCTTCGTTCATCTTCGTGCATCTTCGTTCATTTTCGTGCATCTTCGTGCATCTTCGTTCTCCTTCGTTCATCTTCGTTCATCTTCGTTCATCTTCGTTCATTTTCGTTCATCTTCGTTCATCTTTGTTCATCTTCGTTCATCTTCGTTCATCTTCGTTCTTCTTCTTCTTCTTCTTCTTCTTCTTCTTCTTCTGCATTTTCGTGCATCTTCGTGCTTCTTCGTGCTTCTTCGTGCATCTTAGTTCATCTTCGTTCATCTTCGAGCATCTTCGTGCATCTCCGTGCATCTTCGTGCATCTTCGTGCATCTTCGTGCATCTTCGTGCATCTTCGTTCATCTTCGTGCATATTCGTGCATCTTCGTGCATCTTCGTGCATCTTCGTGCATCTTCGTGCATTTTCGTTCATCTTCGTGCATCTTCGTGCATCCTCGTGCATCTTCGTGCATCTTCGTGCATCTCCGTGCATCTTCGTGCATCTTCGTTCATCTTCGTTCATCTTCGTGCATCTTCGTGCATCTTCGTGCATCTTCGTGCATCTTCGTGCATCTTCGTGCATCTTCGTGCATCTTCGTTCATCTTCGTGAATCTTCGTGCATCTTCGTGCATCTTCGTGCATCTTCGTGCATCTTCGTGCATCTTCGTGCATCTTCGTTCATCTTCGTTCATCTTCGTGCATCTTCGTGCATCTTCGTTCATCTTCGTGCATCTTCGTGCATCTTCGTGCATCTTCGTGCATCTTCGTGCATCTTCGTGCATCTTCGTTCATCTTCGTGCATCTTCGTGCATCTTCGTGCATCTTCGTGCATCTTCGTGCATCTTCGTGCATCTTCGTGCATCTTCGTGCATCTTCGTGCATCTTCGTTCATCTTCGTGCATCTTCGTGCATCTTCGTTCATCTTCGTGCATCTTCGTTCATCTTCGTTCATCTTCGTGCATCTTCGTGCATCTTCGTGCATCTTCGTGCATCTTCGTGCATCTTCATGCATCTTCGTGCATCTTCGTGCATCTTCGTGCATCTTCGTTCATCTTCGTTCATCTTCGTTCATCTTCGTGCATCTTCTTGCATCTTCGTGCATCTTCGTGCATCATCATCATCATCATCATCATCATCATCGTCGTCGTCGTCGTCGTCGTCGTCGTGCATCTTTGTGCATCTTCGTGCATCTTCGTGCATCTTTGTGCATCTTCGTGCATCTTCGTGCATCTTCGTGCATCTTCGTTCATCTTCGTGCATCTTCGTGCATCTTCGTGCATCTTCGTGCATCTTCGTGCATCTTCGTGCATCTTCGTGCATCTTCGTGCATCTTCGTGCATCTTCGTGCATCTTCGTGCATCTTCGTGCATCTTTGTTCATCTTCGTGCATCTTCGTTCATCTTCGTGCATCTTCGTTCATCTTCGTTCATCTTCGTTCATTTTCGTTCATCTTCGTTCATCTTTGTTCATCTTCGTTCATCTTCGTTCATCTTCGTTCATCTTCGTTCATCTTCGTTCATCTTCGTTCATCTTCGTTCATCTTCGTTCATCTTCGTTCATCTTCGTTCATCTTCGTTCATCTTCGTTCATCTTCGTGCATCTTCGTTTATTTTAGTGCATCTTCGTGCATCTTCGTTCATCTTCGTTCATCTTCGTTTATCTTCGTTCATCTTCGTTCATCTTCGTTCATCTTCGTGCATCTTCGTGCATCTTCTTGCATTTTCGTTCATCTTCGTTCATCTTCGTTCATCTTCGTTCATCTTCGTTCATCTTCGTTCATCTTCGTTCATTTTCGTTCATCTTCGTTCATCTTCGTGCATCTTCGTTCATTTTAGTGCATCTTCGTGCATCTTCGTTCATCTTCGTTCATCTTCGTTCATCTTCGTTCATCCTCGTTCATCTTCGTTCATCTTCGTGCATCTTCGTGCATCTTCTTGCATTTTCGTTCATCTTCGTTCATCTTCGTTCATCTTCGTTTATCTTCGTTCATCTTCGTTCATCTTCGTTCATCTTCGTTCATCTTCGTTTACCTTCGTTCAACTTCGTTCATTTTCGTTCATCTTCTTTCATCTTCGTTCATCTTCGTTCATCTTCGTTCATCTTCGTTCATCTTCGTGCATCTTCGTACATCTTCGTGCCTCCTCGTGCATCTTCGTTCATCTTCGTGCATCTTCGTTCATCTTCGTCCATCTTCGTTTATCTTCGTTCATCTTCGTTCATCTTCGTTCATCTTCGTTCATCTTCGTGCATCTTCGTTTATTTTAGTGCATCTTCGTGCATCTTCGTTCATCTTCGTTCATCTTCGTTTATCTTCGTTCATCTTCGTTCATCTTCGTTCATCTTCGTGCATCTTCGTGCATCTTCTTGCATTTTCGTTCATCTTCGTTCATCTTCGTTCATCTTCGTTCATCTTCGTTCATCTTCGTTCATCTTCGTTCATCTTCGTTCATTTTCGTTCATCTTCGTTCATCTTCGTGCATCTTCGTTCATTTTAGTGCATCTTCGTGCATCTTCGTTCATCTTCGTTCATCTTCGTTCATCTTCGTTCATCCTCGTTCATCTTCGTTCATCTTCGTGCATCTTCGTGCATCTTCTTGCATTTTCGTTCATCTTCGTTCATCTTCGTTCATCTTCGTTCAACTTCGTTCATTTTCGTTCATCTTCGTTCATCTTTGTTCATCTTCGTTCATCTTCGTTCATCTTCGTTCATCTTCGTTCATCTTCGTTCATCTTCGTTCATCTTCGTTCATCTTCGTTCATCTTCGTTCATCTTCGTTCATCTTCTTGCATCTTCGTTCATTTTAGTGCATCTTCGTGCATCTTCGTTCATCTTCGTTCATCTTCGTTCATCTTCGTTCATCCTCGTTCATCTTCGTTCATCTTCGTGCATCTTCGTGCATCTTCGTTCATCTTCGTTCATCTTCGTTCATCTTCGTTCATCTTTGTTCATCTTCGTTCATCTTCGTTCATCTTCGTTCATCTTCGTTCATCTTCGTGCATCTTCGTTCATTTTCGTGCATCTTCGTTCATCTTCGTTCATCTTAGTTCATCTTCGTTCATTTTCGTTCATCTTCGAACATCTACGTTCACCTTCGTTCATCTTCGTTCATCTTCCTTCATCTTCGTTCATCTTCGTTTATCTTCGTTCATCTTCGTTCATCTTCGTTCATCTTCGTTCATCTTCGTTCATCTTCGTTCATCTTCTTCTTCTTCTCCTTCTTCTTCTTCTGCTTCTTCGTGCTTCTACGTGCATCTTCGTGCTTCTTCGTGCATCATCGTCCATCTTCGTGCATCTTCGTGCATCTTCGTGCATCTTCGTGCATCTTCGTGCATCTTCATTCATCTTCGTTCATCTTCGTTCATTTTCGTTCATCTTCGTTCATCTTCGTTCATCTTCATTCATCTTCGTGCATCGTCGTTCATCTTCGTTCATCTTCGTTCATCTTCGTTCATCTCCGTTCATCTTCGTTCATCTTCGTTCTTCTTCTTCTTCTTCTTCTTCTTCTTCTTCTTCTTCTTCTGCATTTTCGTGCATCTTCGTGCTTCTTCGTGCTTCTTCGTGCATCTTAGTTCATCTTCGTTCATCTTCGAGCATCTTCGTGCATCTCCGTGCATCTTCGTGCATCTTCGTGCATCTTCGTGCATCTTCGTTTATCTTCGTGCTTCTTCGTGCATCTTCGTGCATCTTCGTGCGTCTTCGTGCATCTTCGTTCATCTTCGTTCATCTCCGTTCATCTTCGTTCATCTTCGTTCATCTTCGTTCATCTTCGTGCTTCTTCGTGCATTTTCGTGCGTCTTCGTGCATCTTCGTGCATCTTCGTGCATCTTCGTGCATATTCGTGCATCTTCGTGCATCTTCGTGCATCTTCGTGCATCTTCGTGCATCTTCGTGCATCTTCGTTCATCTTCGTTCATCTTCGTTCATCTTCGTTCATCTTCGTTCATCTTCGTTCATCTTCGTGCTTCTTCGTGCATTTTTGTGCGTCTTCGTGCATCTTCGTGCATCTTCGTGCATATTCGTGCATCTTAGTTCATCTTCGTGCATCTTCGTTCATCTTCGTTCATCTTCGTTCATCTTCGTTCATCTTCGTTCATCTTCGTTCATCTTCGTTCATCTTCGTTCATCTTCGTTCATCTTCGTTCATCTTCGTTCATCTTCGTTCATCTTCGTTCATCTTAGTTCATCTTCGTGCATCTTCGTTCATCTTCGTGCATCTTCGTGCATCCTCGTGCATCTTCGTTCATCCTCGTTCATCTTCGTTCATCTTCGTGCATCTTCGTGCATCTTCGTGCATCTTCGTGCATCTTCGTGCATCTTCGTGCATCTTCGTTCATCTTCGTTCATCTTCGTTTATCTTCGTTCATCTTCGTTCATCTTCGTTCATCTTCGTTTACCTTCGTTCATCTTCGTTCATCTTCGTTCAGCTTCGTTCATCTTCGTTCATCTTCGTGCATCTTCGTTCATCTTCGTGCCTCATCGTGCATCTTCGTTCATCTTCGTGCATCTTCGTTCATCTTCGTTCATCTTCGTTCATCTTTGTTCATCTTCGTTAATCTTCGTTCATCTTCGTTCATCTTCGTTCATCTTCGTTCATCTTCGTGCATCTTCGTTCATTTTCGTGCATCTTTGTGCATCTTCGTTCATCTTCGTTCATCTTCGTTCATCTTCGTTCATCTTCGTTCATCTTCGTTCATCTTCGTTCATCTTCTTCTTCTTCTCCTTCTTCTTCTTCTGCTTCTTCGTGCTTCTACGTGCATCTTCGTGCTTCTTCGTGCATCTTCGTTCATCTTCTTGCATCTTCGTGCATCTTCGTGCATCTTCGTGCATCTTCGTGCATCTTCATTCATCTTCGTTCATCTTCGTTCATTTTCGTTCATCTTCGTTCATCTTCGTTCATCTTCGTTCATCTTCATTCATCTTCGTGCATCGTCGTTCATCTTCGTTCATCTTCGTTCATCTTTGTTCCTCTTCGTTCTTCTTCTTCTTTTTCTTCTTCTTCTTTTTCTTCTGCATTTTCGTGCATCTTCGTGCTCCTTCGTGCTTCTTCGTGCATCTTCGTGCATCTTCGTTCATCTTCGTTCATCTTCGTTCATCTTCGAGCATCTTCGTGCATCTCCGTGCATCTTCGTGCATCTTCGTGCATCTTCGTGCATCTTCGTGCATCTTCGTGCATCTTCGTTCATCTTCGTGCTTCTTCGTGCATCTTCGTGCATCTTCGTGCGTCTTCGTGCATCTTCGTGCATCTTCGTGCATCTTCGTGCATCTTCGTTCATCTTCGTGCTTCTTCGTGCATCTTCGTGCATCTTCGTGCGTCTTCGTGCATCTTCGTGCATCTTCGTGCATCTTCGTTCATCTTCGTGCATCTTCGTGCATCTCCGTGCATCTTCGTTCATCTTCGTGCATCTTCGTTCATCTTCGTTCATCTTCGTTCATCTCCGTTCATCTTCGTTCATCTCCGTTCATCTTCGTTCTTCTTCGTTCATCTTCGTTCATCTCCGTTCATCTTCGTTCATCTTCGTTCTTCTTCTTCTTTTTCTTATTCTTCTTCTTCTTCTTCTTCTGCATTTTCGTGCATCTTCGTGCTTCTTCGTGCATCTTCGTTCATCTTCGTTCATCTTCGTTCATTTTCGTGCATCTTCGTGCATATCCGTGCATCTTCGTGCATCTTCGTGCATCTTCGTGCATCTTCAGTCATCTTCGTGCTTCTTCGTGCATCTTCGTGCATCTTCGTGCATCTTCGTGCGTCTTCGTGCATCTTCGTGCATCTTCGTGCATCTTCGTGCATCTTCGTGCATCTTCGTGCATATTCGTGCATCTTCGTGCATCTTCGTGCATCTTCGTGCATCTTCGTGCATCTTCGTGCATCTTCGTGCATCTTCGTTCATCTTCGTGCATCTTCGTGCATCCTCGTGCATCTTCGTTCATCCTCGTTCATCTTCGTTCATCTTCGTGCATCTTCGTGCATCTTCTTGCATCTTCGTTCATCTTCGTTCATCTTCGTTCATCTTCGTTCATCTTCGTTCATCTTCGTTCATCTTCATTCATCTTCGTTCATCTTCGTGCATCTTCGTTCATTTTCGTGCATCTTCGTGCATCTTCGTTCATCTTCGTTCATCTCCGTTCATCTTCGTTCATCTTCGTTCATCTTCGTTCATGTTCGTTCATCTTCGTTCATCTTCGTTCATCTTCGTTCATCTTTGTTCATCTTCGTTCATCTTCGTGCATCTTCGTTCATCTTCGTGCATCTTCGTGCATCCTCGTGCATCTTCGTTCATCCTCGTTCATCTTCGTTCATCTTCGTGCATCTTCGTGCATCTTCTTGCATCTTCGTTCATCTTCGTTCATCTTTGTTCATCTTCGTTCATCTTCGTTCATCTTCGTTCATCTTCGTTCATCTTCGTTCATCTTCGTTCATTTTCGTTCATCTTCGTGAATCTTCGTTCATTTTCGTGCATCTTCGTGCATCTTCGTTCATCTTCGTTCATCTCCGTTCATCTTCGTTCATCTTCGTTCATCTTCGTTCATCTTCGTTCATCTTCGTTCATCTTCGTTCATCTTTGTTCATCTTCGTTCATCTTCGTGCATCTTCGTTCATCTTCGTGCATCTTCGTGCATCCTCGTGCATCTTCGTTCATCCTCGTTCATCTTCGTTCATCTTCGTGCATCTTCGTGCATCTTCTTGTATCTTCGTTCATCTTCGTTCATCTTCGTTCATCTTCGTTTATCTTCGTTCATCTTCATTCATCTTCGTTCATCTTCGTTCATCTTCGTTCATCTTCGTTTACCTTCGTTCAACTTCGTTCATTTTCGTTCATTTTCGTTCATCTTCGTTCATCTTCGTTCATCTTCGTTCATCTTCGTTCATCTTCGTTCATCTTCGTTCATCTTCGTGCATCTTCGTACATCTTCGTGCCTCCTCGTGCATCTTCGTTCATCTTCGTGCATCTTCGTTCATCTTCGTTCATCTTCGTTCATCTTCGTTCATCTTCGTTCATCTTTGTTCATCTTCGTGAATCTTCGTGCATCTTCGTGCATCTTCGTGCATCTTCGTGCATCTTCGTGCATCTTCGTGCATCTTCGTTCATCTTCGTGCTTCTTCGTGCATCTTCGTGCATCTTCGTGCGTCTTCGTGCATCTTCGTGCATCTTCGTGCATCTTCGTGCATCTTCGTGCATCTTCGTTCATCTTCGTGCTTCTTCGTGCATCTTCGTGCATCTTCGTGCGTCTTCGTGCATCTTCGTGCATCTTCGTTCATCTTCGTGCATCTTCGTGCATCTCCGTGCATCTTCGTTCATCTTCGTGCATCTTCGTTCATCTTCGTTCATCTTCGTTCATCTCCGTTCATCTTCGTTCATCTCCGTTCATCTTCGTTCTTCTTCGTTCATCTTCGTTCATCTCCGTTCATCTTCGTTCATCTTCGTTCTTCTTCTTCTTTTTCTTATTCTTCTTCTTCTTCTTCTTCTGCATTTTCGTGCATCTTCGTGCTTCTTCGTGCATCTTCGTTCATCTTCGTGCATCTTCAGTCATCTTCGTGCTTCTTCGTGCATCTTCGTGCATCTTCGTGCGTCTTCGTGCATCTTCGTGCATCTTCGTGCATCTTCGTGCATCTTCGTGCATCTTCGTGCATATTCGTGCATCTTCGTGCATCTTCGTGCATCTTCGTGCATTTTCGTGCATCTTCGTGCATCTTCGTGCATCTTCGTGCATCTTCGTGCATCTTTGTTCATCTTCGTGCATCTTCGTTCATCTTCGTGCATCTTCGTTCATCTTCGTTCATCTTCGTTCATCTTCGTTCATCTTCGTTCATCTTCGTTCATTTTCGTTCATCTTCGTTCATCTTTGTTCATCTTCGTTCATCTTCGTTCATCTTCGTTCATCTTCGTTCATCTTCGTTCATCTTCGTTCATCTTCGTTCATCTTCGTGCATCTTCGTTCATTTTCGTGCATCTTCGTGCATCTTCGTTCATCTTCGTTCATCTCCGTTCATCTTCGTTCATCTTCGTTCATCTTCGTTCATCTTCGTTCATCTTCGTTCATCTTCGTTCATCTTCGTTCATCTTTGTTCATCTTCGTTCATCTTCGTGCATCTTCGTTCATCTTAACGGTAAGTTAAAATGTCCCCATCTTCTATCTAAGATAAATTTCCAAGTACCTTTACGCACCACTAGACTTCACCAATCATTTTACAACCCGTTTCATCGCTCAAACTATGGTTTCAATAGCTGTCTATCCCGAATTCAAAGACTCGCAAATGGGTACGATCAATTGGATTTTTTCAGCCTGTCACTGCCCGAGTTCAAAACTCGTCTTATCCTGCATGTTGTCTCGTAAACAGTTTTTAACAGTTTTGGCTTTCTTTTTGAGTTTTCCTTTCTAATATGCAACCGTATTTTGTCATTCTTGTTGAATTTATTTTATATGTCTATTTATGTATATATGTACTATCGTACTATTTTACCGTATTACTTGTGTAATGTATAACTATATATGTAATCTATTATTGCTTTGTTTGTTGTCTCTCTCTGATTGACACAACTTGTAATTAACGTTGTCCTGTACTGGGCTTGTCCCGTAGAATAAATAAATAAATAAAAAAATAAAATCTTCGTGCATCTTCGTGCATCCTCGTGCATCTTCGTTCATCCTCGTTCATCTTCGTTCATCTTCGTGCATCTTCGTGCATCTTCTTGCATCTTCGTTCATCTTCGTTCATCTTCGTTCATCTTCGTTTATCTTCGTTCATCTTCATTCATCTTCGTTCATCTTCGTTCATCTTCGTTCATCTTCGTTTACCTTCGTTCAACTTCGTTCATTTTCGTTCATTTTCGTTCATCTTCGTTCATCTTCGTTCATCTTCGTTCATCTTCGTTCATCTTCGTTCATCTTCGTTCATCTTCGTTCATCTTCGTGCATCTTCGTACATCTTCGTGCCTCCTCGTGCATCTTCGTACATCTTCGTGCATCTTCGTTCATCTTCGTTCATCTTCGTTCATCTTCGTTCATCTTCGTTCATCTTTGTTCATCTTCGTGAATCTTCGTGCGTCTTCGTGCATCTTCGTGCATCTTCGTGCATCTTAGTTCATCTTCGTGCATCTTCGTTCATCTTCGTTCATCTTCGTTCATCTTCGTTCATCTTCGTTCATCTTCGTTCATCTTCGTTCATCTTCGTTCATCTTCGTTCATCTTCGTGCATCTTCGTTCATCTTCGTTCATCTTCGTTCATCTTTGTTCATCTTCGTGAATCTTCGTACGTCTTCGTGCATCTTCGTGCATCTTCATGCATCTTAGTTCATCTTCGTGCATCTTCGTTCATCTTCGTTCATCTTCGTTCATCTTCGTTCATCTTCGTTCATCTTCGTTCATCTTTGTTCATCTTCGTTCATCTTCGTTCATCTTCGTGCATCTTCGTTCATTTTCGTGCATCTTCGTGCATCTTCGTTCATCTTCGTTCATCTTCGTTCATCTTCGTTCATCTTCGTTCATCTTCGTTCATTTTCGTTCATCTTCGTTCATCTACGTTCACCTTCGTTCATCTTCGTTCATCTTCCTTCTTCTTCGTTCATCTTCGTTCATCTTCGTTCATCTTCGTTCATCTTCGTTCATCTTCGTTCATCTTCGTTCATCTTCGTTCATCTTCGTTCATCTTCGTTCATCTTCTTCTTCTTCTCCTTCTTCTTCTTCTGCTTCTTCGTGCTTCTACGTGCATCTTCGTGCTTCTTCGTGCATCATCGTCCATCTTCGTGCATCTTCGTGCATCTTCGTGCATCTTCGTGCATCTTCGTGCATCTTCGTGCATCTTCATTCATCTTCGTTCATCTTCGTTCATTTTCGTTCATCTTCGTTCATCTTCATTCATCTTCGTGCATCGTCGTTCATCTTCGTTCATCTTCGTTCATCTTCGTTCATCTTCGTTCATCTTCGTTCATCTTCGTTCATCTTCGTTCTTCTTCTTCTTCTTCTTCTTCTTCTTCTTCTTCTGCATTTTCGTGCATCTTCGTGCTTCTTCGTGCATCTTCGTTCATCTTCGTTCATCTTCGTTCATCTTCGAGCATCTTCGTGCATCTCCGTGCATCTTCGTGCATCTTCGTGCATCTTCGTGCATCTTCGTGCATCTTCGTGCATCTTCGTGCGTCTTCGTGCATCTTCGTGCATCTTCGTGCATCTTCGTGCATCTTCGTGCATCTTGGTGCATCTTCGTGCATCTCCGTTCATCTTCGTTCATATTCGTTCATCTTCGTTCATCTTCGTTCATCTTCGTTCATCTTCGTTCATCTTCGTTCATCTTCGTGCTTCTTCGTGCATCTTCGTGCATATTCGTGCGTCTTCGTGCATCTTCGTGCATCTTCGTTCATCTTCGTTTATCTTCGTTCATCTTCGTTCATCTCCATTCATCTTCGTGCTTCTTCGTGCATTTTCGTGCGTCTTCGTGCATCTTCGTGCATCTTCGTGCATCTTCGTGCATATTCGTGCATCTTCGTGCATCTTCGTGCATCTTCGTGCATCTATCTTCGTGCATCTTCGTGCATCTTCGTTCATCTTCGTTCATCTTCGTTCATCTTCGTGCATCTTCGTTCATTTTCGTGCATCTTCGTGCATCTTCGTTCATCTTCGTTCATCTTCGTTCATTTTCGTTCATTTTCGTTCATCTTCGTTCATCTTTGTTCATCTTCGTTCATCTTCGTTCATCTTCGTTCATCTTCGTTCATCATCGTTCATCTTCGTTCATCTTCGTGCATCTTCGTTCATTTTCGTGCATCTTCGTGCATCTTCGTTCATCTTCGTTCATCTTCGTTCATCTTCGTTCATCTTCGTTCATCTTCGTTCATCTTCGTTCATCTTCGTTCATCTTCGTTCATCTTCGTTCATCTTCGTGCTTCTTCGTGCATTTTCGTGCGTCTTCGTGCATCTTCGTGCATCTTCTTGCATATTCGTGCATCTTCGTGCATCTTCGTGCATCTTCGTGCATCTTTGTGCATCTTCGTGCATCTTCGTGCATCTTCGTGCATCTTCGTGCATCTTCGTGCATCTTCGTTCATCTTCGTGCATCTTCGTTCATCTTCGTGCATCTTCGTTCATCTTCGTTCATCTTCGTTCATCTTCGTTCATCTTCGTTCATCTTTGTTCATCTTCGTTCATCTTCGTTCATCTTCGTTCATCTTCGTTCATCTTCGTGCATCTTCGTTCATTTTCGTGCATCTTCGTGCATCTTCGTTCTCCTTCGTTCATCTTCGTTCATCTTCGTTCATCTTCGTTCATTTTCGTTCATCTTCGTTCATCTTTGTTCATCTTCGTTCATCTTCGTTCATCTTCGTTCATCATCGTTCATCTTCGTTCATCTTCGTGCATCTTCGTTCATTTTCGTGCATCTTCGTGCATCTTCGTTCATCTTCGTTCATCTTCGTTCATCTTCGTTCATCTTCGTTTATCTTCGTTCATCTTCGTTCATCTTCGTTCATCTTCGTTCATCTCCGTGCATCTTCGTGCATCTCCGTGCATATTCGTGCATCTTCGTGCATCTTCAGTCATCTTCGTGCTTCTTCGTGCATCTTCGTGCATCTTCGTGCATCTTCGTGCATCTTCGTACATCTTCGTGCATCTTCGTGCATCTTCGTGCATCTTTGTTCATCTTCGTGCATCTTCGTTCATCTTCGTGCATCTTTGTTCATCTTCGTTCATCTTCGTTCATCTTCGTTCAACTTCGTTCATTTTCGTTCATCTTCGTTCATCTTTGTTCATCTTCGTTCATCTTCGTTCATCTTCGTTCATCTTCGTTCATCTTCGTTCATCTTCGTTCATCTTCGTTCATCTTCGTTCATCTTCGTTCATCTTCGTTCATCTTCGTGCTTCTTCGTGCATTTTCTTGCGTCTTCGTGCATCTTCGTGCATCTTCGTGCATATTCGTGCATCTTTGTGCATCTTCGTGCATCTTCGTGCATCTTCGTGCATCTTAGTTCATCTTCGTGCATCTTCGTTCATCTTCGTTCATCTTCGTTCATCTTCGTTCATCTTCGTTCATCTTCGTTCATCTTTGTTCATCTTCGTTCATCTTCGTTCATCTTCGTTCATCTTCGTTCATCTTCGTGCATCTTCGTTCATTTTCGTGCATCTTCGTTCATCTTCGTTCATCTTAGTTCATCTTCGTTCATTTTCGTTCATCTTCGAACATCTACGTTCACCTTCGTTCATCTTCGTTCATCTTCCTTCATCTTCGTTCATCTTCGTTTATCTTCGTTCATCTTCGTTCATCTTCGTTCATCTTCGTTCATCTTCGTTCATCTTCGTTCATCTTCGTTCATCTTCTTCTTCTACTCCTTCTTCTTCTTCTGCTTCTTCGTGCTTCTACGTGCATCTTCGTGCTTCTTCGTGCATCATCGTCCATCTTCGTGCATCTTCGTGCATCTTCGTGCATCTTCGTGCATCTTCGTGCATCTTCATTCATCTTCGTTCATCTTCGTTCATTTTCGTTCATCTTCGTTCATCTTCGTTCATCTTCATTCATCTTCGTGCATCGTCGTTCATCTTCGTTCATCTTCGTTCATCTTCGTTCATCTTCGTTCATCTTCGTTCTTCTTCTTCTTCTTCTTCTTCTTCTTCTTCTTCTTCTTCTTCTTCTTCTGCATTTTCGTGAATCTTCGTGCTTCTTCGTGCTTCTTCGTGCATCTTAGTTCATCTTCGTTCATCTTCGAGCATCTTCGTGCATCTCCGTGCATCTTCGTGCATCTTCGTGCATCTTCGTGCATCTTCGTTCATCTTCGTGCTTCTTCGTGCATCTTCGTGCATCTTCGTGCGTCTTCGTGCATCTTCGTTCATCTTCGTTCATCTCCGTTCATCTTCGTTCATCTTCGTTCATCTTCGTTCATCTTCGTGCTTCTTCGTGCATTTTCGTGCGTCTTCGTGCATCTTCGTGCATCTTCGTGCAACTTCGTGCATATTCGTGTATCTTCGTGCATCTTCGTGCATCTTCGTGCATCTTCGTGCATCTTCGTTCATCTTCGTTCATCTTCGTTCATCTTCGTTCATCTTCGTTCATCTTCGTTCATCTTCGTGCTTCTTCGTGCATTTTCGTGCGTCTTCGTGCATCTTCGTGCATCTTCGTGCATATTCGTGCATCTTAGTTCATCTTCGTGCATCTTCGTTCATCTTCGTTCATCTTCGTTCATCTTCGTTCTTCTTCGTGCATTTTCGTGCGTCTTCGTGCATCTTCGTGCATCTTCGTGCATCTTCGTGCATATTCGTGCATCTTCGTGCATCTTCGTGCATCTTCGTGCATCTTCGTGCATCTTCGTACATCTTCGTGCATCTTCGTGCATCTTCGTTCATCTTCGTGCATCTTCGTGCATCTTCGTGCATCTTCGTTCATCTTCGTTCATCTTCGTTCATCTTCGTTCATCTTCGTTTATCTTCGTTTATCTTCGTTCATCTTCGTTCGTCTTCGTTCATCTTCGTTCATCTTCGTTCATCTTCGTTCATCTTCGTTCATCTTCGTTCATCTTCGTTCATCTTCGTTCATCTTCGTTCATCTTAGTTCATCTTCGTGCATCTTCGTTCATCTTCGTGCATCTTCGTGCATCCTCGTGCATCTTCGTTCATCCTCGTTCATCTTCGTTCATCTTCGTGCATCTTCGTTCATCTTCGTGCATCTTCGTGCATCTTCGTGCATCTTCGTGCATCTTCGTGCATCTTCGTGCATCTTCGTGCATCTTCGTGCATCTTCGTGCATCTTCGTGCATCTTCGTTCATCTTCGTGCATCTTCGTTCATCTTCGTTCATCTTCGTGCATCTTCGTGCATCTTCGTGCATCTTCGTGCATCTTCGTGCATCTTCGTGCATCTTCGTGCATCTTCGTGCATCTTCGTGCATCTTCGTGCATATTCGTGTATCTTCGTGCATCTTCGTGCATCTTCGTGCATCTTCGTGCATCTTCGTTCATCTTCGTTCATCTTCGTTCATCTTCGTTCATCTTCGTTCATCTTCGTTCATCTTCGTGCTTCTTCGTGCATTTTCGTGCGTCTTCGTGCATCTTCGTGCATCTTCGTGCATATTCGTGCATCTTAGTTCATCTTCGTGCATCTTCGTTCATCTTCGTTCATCTTCGTTCATCTTCGTTCATCTTCGTTCTTCTTCGTGCATTTTCGTGCGTCTTCGTGCATCTTCGTGCATCTTCGAGCATCTTCGTGCATATTCGTGCATCTTCGTGCATCTTCGTGCATCTTCGTGCATCTTCGTGCATCTTCGTGCATCTTCGTGCATCTTCGTGCATCTTCGTGCATCTTCGTACATCTTCGTGCATCTTCGTGCATCTTCGTGCATCTTTGTTCATCTTCGTGCATCTTCGTTCATCTTCGTGCATCTTTGTTCATCTTCGTTCATCTTCGTTCATCTTCGTTCAACTTCGTTCATTTTCGTTCATCTTCGTTCATCTTTGTTCATCTTCGTTCATCTTCGTTCATCTTCGTTCATCTTCGTTCATCTTCGTTCATCTTCGTTCATCTTCGTTCATCTTCGTTCATCTTCGTTCATCTTCGTGCTTCTTCGTGCATTTTCTTGCGTCTTCGTGCATCTTCGTGCATCTTCGTGCATATTCGTGCATCTTTGTGCATCTTCGTGCATCTTCGTGCATCTTAGTTCATCTTCGTGCATCTTCGTTCATCTTCGTTCATCTTCGTTCATCTTCGTTCATCTTCGTTCATCTTCGTTCATCTTCGTTCATCTTTGTTCATCTTCGTTCATCTTCGTTCATCTTCGTTCATCTTCGTTCATCTTCGTGCATCTTCGTTCATTTTCGTGCATCTTCGTTCATCTTCGTTCATCTTAGTTCATCTTCGTTCATTTTCGTTCATCTTCGAACATCTACGTTCACCTTCGTTCATCTTCGTTCATCTTCCTTCATCTTCGTTCATCTTCGTTTATCTTCGTTCATCTTCGTTCATCTTCGTTCATCTTCGTTCATCTTCGTTCATCTTCGTTCATCTTCGTTCATCTTCGTTCATCTTCTTCTTCTACTCCTTCTTCTTCTTCTGCTTCTTCGTGCTTCTACGTGCATCTTCGTGCTTCTTCGTGCATCATCGTCCATCTTCGTGCATCTTCGTGCATCTTCGTGCATCTTCGTGCATCTTCGTGCATCTTCATTCATCTTCGTTCATCTTCGTTCATTTTCGTTCATCTTCGTTCATCTTCGTTCATCTTCATTCATCTTCGTGCATCGTCGTTCATCTTCGTTCATCTTCGTTTATCTTCGTTCATCTTCGTTCATCTTCGTTCTTCTTCTTCTTCTTCTTCTTCTTCTTCTTCTTCTTCTTCTTCTTCTTCTGCATTTTCGTGAATCTTCGTGCTTCTTCGTGCTTCTTCGTGCATCTTAGTTCATCTTCGTTCATCTTCGAGCATCTTCGTGCATCTCCGTGCATCTTCGTGCATCTTCGTGCATCTTCGTGCATCTTCGTTCATCTTCGTGCTTCTTCGTGCATCTTCGTGCATCTTCGTGCGTCTTCGTGCATCTTCGTTCATCTTCGTTCATCTCCGTTCATCTCCGTTCATCTTCGTTCATCTTCGTTCATCTTCGTTCATCTTCGTGCTTCTTCGTGCATTTTCGTGCGTCTTCGTGCATCTTCGTGCATCTTCGTGCATCTTCGTGCATATTCGTGTATCTTCGTGCATCTTCGTGCATCTTCGTGCATCTTCGTGCATCTTCGTTCATCTTCGTTCATCTTCGTTCATCTTCGTTCATCTTCGTTCATCTTCGTTCATCTTCGTGCTTCTTCGTGCATTTTCGTGCGTCTTCGTGCATCTTCGTGCATCTTCGTGCATATTCGTGCATCTTAGTTCATCTTCGTGCATCTTCGTTCATCTTCGTTCATCTTCGTTCATCTTCGTTCTTCTTCGTGCATTTTCGTGCGTCTTCGTGCATCTTCGTGCATCTTCGTGCATCTTCGTGCATATTCGTGCATCTTCGTGCATCTTCGTGCATCTTCGTGCATCTTCGTGCATCTTCGTACATCTTCGTGCATCTTCGTGCATCTTCGTTCATCTTCGTGCATCTTCGTGCATCTTCGTGCATCTTCGTTCATCTTCGTTCATCTTCGTTCATCTTCGTTCATCTTCGTTTATCTTCGTTTATCTTCGTTCATCTTCGTTCATCTTCGTTCATCTTCGTTCATCTTCGTTCATCTTCGTTCATCTTCGTTCATCTTCGTTCATCTTCGTTCATCTTCGTTCATCTTAGTTCATCTTCGTGCATCTTCGTTCATCTTCGTGCATCTTCGTGCATCCTCGTGCATCTTCGTTCATCCTCGTTCATCTTCGTTCATCTTCGTGCATCTTCGTTCATCTTCGTTCATCTTCGTGCATCTTCGTTCATTTTCGTGCATCTTCAGTCATCTTCGTGCTTCTTCGTGCATATTCGTGCATCTTCGTGCATCTTCGTGCATCTTCGTGCATCTTCGTGCATCTTCGTGCATCTTCGTGCATATTCGTGCATCTTCGTGCATCTTCGTGCATCTTCGTGCATCTTCGTGCATCTTCGTACATCTTCGTGCATCTTCGTGCATCTTCGTGCATCTTTGTTCATCTTCGTGCATCTTCGTTCATCTTCGTGCATCTTTGTTCATCTTCGTTCATCTTCGTTCATCTTCGTTCAACAACGTTCATTTTCGTTCATCTTCGTTCATCTTTGTTCATCTTCGTTCATCTTCGTTCATCTTCGTTCATCTTCGTTCATCTTCGTTCATCTTCGTTCATCTTCGTTCATCTTCGTTCATCTTCGTGCTTCTTCGTGCATTTTCTTGCGTCTTCGTGCATCTTCGTGCATCTTCGTGCATATTCGTGCATCTTTGTGCATCTTCGTGCATCTTCGTGCATCTTCGTGCATCTTAGTTCATCTTCGTGCATCTTCGTTCATCTTCGTTCATCTTCGTTCATCTTCGTTCATCTTCGTTCATCTTCGTTCATCTTCGTTCATCTTTGTTCATCTTCGTTCATCTTCGTTCATCTTCGTTCATCTTCGTTCATCTTCGTGCATCTTCGTTCATTTTCGTGCATCTTCGTTCATCTTCGTTCATCTTAGTTCATCTTCGTTCATTTTCGTTCATCTTCGAACATCTACGTTCACCTTCGTTCATCTTCGTTCATCTTCCTTCATCTTCGTTCATCTTCGTTTATCTTCGTTCATCTTCGTTCATCTTCGTTCATCTTCGTTCATCTTCGTTCATCTTCGTTCATCTTCTTCTTCTACTCCTTCTTCTTCTTCTGCTTCTTCGTGCTTCTACGTGCATCTTCGTGCTTCTTCGTGCATCATCGTCCATCTTCGTGCATCTTCGTGCATCTTCGTGCATCTTCGTGCATCTTCGTGCATCTTCATTCATCTTCGTTCATCTTCGTTCATTTTCGTTCATCTTCGTTCATCTTCGTTCATCTTCATTCATCTTCGTGCATCGTCGTTCATCTTCGTTCATCTTCGTTCATCTTCGTTCATCTTCGTTCATCTTCGTTCTTCTTCTTCTTCTTCTTCTTCTTCTTCTTCTTCTTCTTCTTCTTCTTCTTCTTCTTCTGCATTTTCGTGAATCTTCGTGCTTCTTCGTGCTTCTTCGTGCATCTTAGTTCATCTTCGTTCATCTTCGAGCATCTTCGTGCATCTCCGTGCATCTTCGTGCATCTTCGTGCATCTTCGTGCATCTTCGTTCATCTTCGTGCTTCTTCGTGCATCTTCGTGCATCTTCGTGCGTCTTCGTGCATCTTCGTTCATCTTCGTTCATCTCCGTTCATCTTCGTTCATCTTCGTTCATCTTCGTTCATCTTCGTGCTTCTTCGTGCATTTTCGTGCGTCTTCGTGCATCTTCGTGCATCTTCGTGCATCTTCGTGCATATTCGTGTATCTTCGTGCATCTTCGTGCATCTTCGTGCATCTTCGTGCATCTTCGTTCATCTTCGTTCATCTTCGTTCATCTTCGTTCATCTTCGTTCATCTTCGTTCATCTTCGTGCTTCTTCGTGCATTTTCGTGCGTCTTCGTGCATCTTCGTGCATCTTCGTGCATATTCGTGCATCTTAGTTCATCTTCGTGCATCTTCGTTCATCTTCGTTCATCTTCGTTCATCTTCGTTCTTCTTCGTGCATTTTCGTGCGTCTTCGTGCATCTTCGTGCATCTTCGAGCATCTTCGTGCATATTCGTGCATCTTCGTGCATCTTCGTGCATCTTCGTGCATCTTCGTGCATCTTCGTACATCTTCGTGCATCTTCGTGCATCTTCGTTCATCTTCGTGCATCTTCGTGCATCTTCGTGCATCTTCGTTCATCTTCGTTCATCTTCGTTCATCTTCGTTCATCTTCGTTTATCTTCGTTTATCTTCGTTCATCTTCGTTCGTCTTCGTTCATCTTCGTTCATCTTCGTTCATCTTCGTTCATCTTCGTTCATCTTCGTTCATCTTCGTTCATCTTCGTTCATCTTCGTTCATCTTAGTTCATCTTCGTGCATCTTCGTTCATCTTCGTGCATCTTCGTGCATCCTCGTGCATCTTCGTTCATCCTCGTTCATCTTCGTTCATCTTCGTGCATCTTCGTGCATCTTCGTGCATCTTCGTGCATCTTCGTGCATCTTCGTTCATCTTCGTTCATCTTCGTTTATCTTCGTTCATCTTCGTTCATCTTCGTTCATCTTCGTTTACCTTCGTTCATCTTCGTTCATCTTCGTTCAGCTTCGTTCATCTTCGTTCATCTTCGTGCATCTTCGTTCATCTTCGTGCCTCATCGTGCATCTTCGTTCATCTTCGTGCATCTTCGTTCATCTTCGTTCATCTTTGTTCATCTTCGTTAATCTTCGTTCATCTTCGTTCATCTTCGTTCATCTTCGTGCATCTTCGTTCATTTTCGTGCATCTTTGTGCATCTTCGTTCATCTTCGTTCATCTTCGTTCATCTTCGTTCATCTTCGTTCATCTTCGTTCATCTTCTTCTTCTTCTTCTTCTGCTTCTTCGTGCTTCTACGTGCATCTTCGTGCTTCTTCGTGCATCTTCGTTCATCTTCGTGCATCTTCGTGCATCTTCGTGCATCTTCGTGCATCTTCGTGCATCTTCATTCATCTTCGTTCATCTTCGTTCATTTTCGTTCATCTTCGTTCATCTTCGTTCATCTTCGTTCATCTTCATTCATCTTCGTGCATCGTCGTTCATCTTCGTTCATCTTCGTTCATCTTTGTTCCTCTTCGTTCTTCTTCTTCTTTTTCTTCTTCTTCTTCTTCTTCTGCATTTTCGTGCATCTTCGTGCTCCTTCGTGCATCTTCGTGCGTCTTCGTGCATCTTTGTGCATCTTCGTGCATCTTCGTGCATCTTCGTGCATCTTCGTTCATCTTCGTGCTTCTTCGTGCATCTTCGTGAATCTTCGTGCGTCTTCGTGCATCTTCGTGCATCTTCGTGCATCTTCGTTCATCTTCGTGCATCTTCGTGCATCTCCGTGCATCTTCGTTCATCTTCGTGCATCTTCGTTCATCTTCGTTCATCTTCGTTCATCTCCGTTCATCTTCGTTCATCTCCGTTCATCTTCGTTCATCTTCGTTCATCTTCGTTCATCTCCGTTCATCTTCGTTCATCTTCGTTCTTCTTCTTCGTTTTCTTATTCTTCTTCTTCTTCTTCTTCTGCATTTTCGTGCATCTTCGTGCTTCTTCGTGCATCTTTGTTAATCTTCGTTCATCTTCGTTCATTTTCGTGCATCTTCGTGCATCTCCGTGCATCTTCGTGCATCTTCGTGCATCTTCGTGCATCTTCGTGCATCTTCGTGCATCTTCGTTCATCTTCGTGCATCTTCGTGCATCTTCGTGCATCTTCGTGCATCTTCGTGCATCTTCGTGAATCTTCGTGCATTTTCGTTCATCTTCGTGCATCTTCGTGCATCCTCGTGCATCTTCGTGCATCTTCGTGCATCTTCGTGCATCTCCGTGCATCTTCGTGCATCTTCGTTCATCTTCGTGCATCTTCGTGCATCTTCGTGCATCTTCGTGCATCTTCGTGCATCTTCGTGCATCTTCGTTCATCTTCGTGAATCTTCGTGCATCTTCGTGCATCTTCGTGCATCTTCGTGCATCTTCGTGCATCTTCGTTCATCTTCGTTCATCTTCGTGCATCTTCGAGCATCTTCGTTCATCTTCGTGCATCTTCGTGCATCTTCGTGCATCTTCGTGCATCTTCGTGCATCTTCGTGCATCTTCGTTCATCTTCCTGCATCTTCGTGCATCTTCGTGCATCTTCGTGCATCTTCGTGCATCTTCGTGCATCTTCGTGCATCTTCGTGCATCTTCGTTCATCTTCGTGCATCTGCGTTCATCTTCGTTCATCTTCGTGCATCTTCGTGCATCTTCGTGCATCTTCGTGCATCTTCGTGCATCTTCGTGCATCTTCGTGCATCTTCGTGCATTTTCGTGAATCTTCGTGCATCTTCGTGCATCTTCGTTCATCTTCGTTCATCTTCGTGCATCTTCGTGCATCTTCGTGCATCTTCGTGCATCTTCGTTCATCTTCGTGCATCTTCGTGCATCTTCGTGCATCTTCGTGCATCTTCGTGCATCTTCGTGCATCTTCGTGCATCTTCGTGCATCTTCGTGCATCTTCGTGCATCTTCGTTCATCTTCGTGCATCTTCGTTCATCTTCGTTCATCTTTTTTTTTTTTTTTTTTTTTTATTTATTTATTCTACGGGACAAGCCCAGTACAGGACAACGTTAATTACAAGTTGTGTCAATCAGAGAGAGACAACAAACAAAGCAATAATAGATTACATATATAGTTATACATTACACAAGTAATACGGTAAAATAGTACGATAGTACATATATACAATAAATAGACATATAAAACAAATTCAACAAGAATGATAAAATACGGTTGCATATTAGAAAGGAAAACTCAAAAAGAAAGCCAAAACTGTTAAAAACTGTTTACGAGACAACATGCAGGATAAGACGAGTTTTGAACTCGGGCAGTGACAGGCTGAAGAAATCCAATTGATCGTACCCATTTGCGAGTCTTTGAATTCGGGATAGACAGCTATTGAAACCATAGTTTGAGCGACGAAACGGGTTGTAAAATGATTGGTGAAGTCTAGTGGTGCGTAAAGGTACTTGGAAATTTATCTTAGATAGAAGATGGGGACATTTTAACTTACCGTTAATGATTTTGTAAAGGAATACCAAATCTCTGTGTTTTCTCCTCAGAGATAATGGAGATAGATTCGTCAGTTGCTCGGACTGTTGATAATCAAGGAATATGTGCAGTTTGAAATTGACATAATTCAGAAATCTGTGTTGCACACGTTCAATATTTTGGGAGGAGACATTGTAGTAAGGGTTCCAAACAAGAGAACAATATTCGAGGTGGGGTCTGACTAAGGCACAATATAAAGTTCGTAAGGAGGTTATGTTTGTGAAGTCCGATGTTATCCTTTTTATAAACCCGAGTAGTTTCAATGCTTTGTTTACTGTAGAGCAAATATGTAAATTGAAGTTCAATGTCGGATCAAAAATGACTCCCAGGTCTTTGATGTTAGGAACAGCATCTAAAACTATATTGTTAATGTGATAATCAATAATGATGGGTTTTTTGGAACGGTAGAATCTCATCAGGTGGCATTTATTGACATTTATAACCATACCATTGAGTTGGCACCAGTTAGCAATGCGGTCAAGATCAGCTTGAAGATTTAGTGCATCGCTGGGACAAGCAATCTTGGAAAATAATTTGAGATCGTCAGCAAATAATAGGGTTGTTCCATTCGAGATGCCTGACGTTATGTCATTTATAAAAATGTTGAAAAGCAGGGGACCCAAGTGAGAACCCTGCGGAACACCCGATGCTACAACAATTTCACGTGATATGAAATTTTGTACTTTTATAACTTGTGTACGCTCATGGAGGTAATCTTGAATCCAGTTTAGGAATGACTCTGATATGCCAAAACTACTTAGTTTGTGTATTAAGAGCTTATGATTCACTTTGTCGAATGCCTTGGAGAAGTCTGTGTAGATAGAATCCACCTGATACCCTGTCTCCAGGGCATCCGACAAGTAGTCTATGTAATTTACTAAGTTGAGTTCGGTAGATTTGCCTGATTGGAATCCATATTGCTCCTGAATCAGAACGCTTGAGAAAATTTTTGATAGATAATCCGTTATAATGCTTTCAAATAGTTTTGGAATGGTACTTAAAATGGATATGGGGCGATAATTTTTAATATCAGACAAGTCACCGCATTTATGAATGGGTATCACATAGCTGAGTTTCCAGTTATAGGGGAAGGTACCTGTTGCAAGGGACATATTAAAAATAAAATAGAGAGGGCGGGAGAGTGTGAAGCTGCAGTATTTCAGAATGGAGGGTGGTATTGCGTCAGGTCCAGCACCTTTATTTGGATCAAGATTACAAAGTTTATCATATATTTCAGATATATTGATATGGAAATTAGGTATGTTAATGTTGTGGGCTGTTTCAAGGGTGGGTGATTGGCAGATGGCGTCTGAGTAAACCGATGCAAAGTAATCAGCGAACAAATTAGCAATATCTTGACCGGAGTTGACATGAGTGTTGTTTAAATGCATTTTGTTAGGTATAGCATTAGACTTTCTTTTTGAGTTCACATATTTCCAGAAATAGTGAGGATTTGACTGTATGTGTGATTCGGTGTCAGTTACATAATTATTATAGCACTCCTTAGAAAGAAGTTTACATCTGGATCTTAATTGACTGAATTCTAAATAGCTTTGTTGAGATAAATCGGCTTTATAAAGTTTATGAGCAGCCTTCTTCCTGAATATGAGAGTTTTCAACTCGGATGAAAACCAAATGGGAAATTTTCTTGAAGAACGTTTCTTCTTGGGGACAAAAATGTCAAGTACAGAATAGAGTATGTCATAGAAAATATTCACCATCTCGTCTAGTGTTTTTTCAGAAAAAAGGTTATCCCAATCCATGGCTTCAAAGCAGGCACGAATGTTAACAAAGTCAGCGTTTTTGAAGTCGTAGTAAAATTCATCTGCATTGTACACTGCTTCCTGTTTTGCGCTACCGTTGAGTTTGATAGAAGTCTGCAGTGGAGGGTGATGGTGGTCTGGTGCAATTAGGTGTACATCTGCTGGTTGTAAAATCAGTTGGGAGTCGTGGGTTAGTGCTAAATCCAAAAGAACATTTCTTGCGTTGCGAGTGTTATTAACTTGAAATAGATTGTGGAAGGCACACATGTTCGATAAGGCAGTTTGCAAAGTGCATTCTAAGGCTGTAGCTGAAGCTGAGGGAACAATTCGTGCATTCGTGCATCTTCGTGCATCTTCGTGCATCTTCGTTCATCTTCGTGCATCTTCGTTCATCTTCGTTCATCTTCGTGCATCTTCGTGCATCTTCGTGCATCTTCGTGCATCTTCGTGCATCTTCGTGCATCTTCGTGCATCTTCGTGCATCTTCGTGCATCTTCGTGCATCTTCGTTCATCTTCGTTCATCTTCGTGCATCTTCGTGCATCTTCGTTCATCTTCGTGCATCTTCGTGCATCTTCGTGCATCTTCGTGCATCTTCGTTCATCTTCCTGCATCTTCGTGCATCTTCGTGCATCTTCGTGCATCTTCGTGCATCTTCGTGCATCTTCGTGCATCTTCGTGCATCTTCGTGCATCTTCGTGCATCTTCGTTCATCTTCGTGCATCTTCGTTCATCTTCGTTCATCTTCGTGCATCTTCGTGCATCTTCGTGCATCTTCGTGCATCTTCGTGCATCTTCGTGCATCTTCGTGCATCTTCGTGCATCTTCGTGCATCTTCGTGCATCTTCGTGCATCTTCGTGCATCTTCGTTCATCTTCGTTCATCTTCGTTCATCTTCGTGCATCTTCTTGCATCTTCGTGCATCTTCGTGCATCTTCGTGCATCTTCGTGCATATTCGTGCATCTTCGTGCATCTTCGTGCATCTTCGTGCATCTTCGTGCATCTTCGTGCATCTTCGTGCATCTTCGTGCATCTTCGTGCATCTTCGTTCATCTTCGTGCATCTTCGTGCATCTTCGTGCATCTTCGTGCATCTTCGTGCATCTTCGTGCATCTTCGTGCATCTTCGTTCATCTTCGTGCATCTTCGTTCATCTTCGTTCATCTTCGTGCATCTTCGTGCATCTTCGTGCATCTTCGTGCATCTTCGTGCATCTTCGTGCATCTTCGTGCATCTTCGTGCATCTTCGTGCATCTTCGTGCATCTTCGTGCATCTTCGTGCATCTTCGTGCATCTTCGTGCATCTTCGTTCATCTTCGTGCATCTTCGTACATCTTCGTGCATCTTCGTGCATCTTCGTTCAACTTCGTTCATCTTCGTTCACCTTGGTGCATCTTCGTGCATCTTCGTGCATCTTCGTGCATATTCGTGCATATTCGTGCATCTTCGTGCATCTTCGTGCATCTTCGTGCATCTTCGTGCATCTTCGTGCATCTTCGTGCATCTTCGTTCATCTTCGTGCATCTTCGTGCATCTTCGTGCATCTTCGTTCATCTTCGTGCATCTTCGTGCATCTTCGTGCATCTTCGTGCATCTTCGTGCATCTTCGTGCATCTTCGTTCATCTTCGTTCATCTTCGTTCATCTTCGTTAATCTTCGTTCATCTTCGTTCATCTTCGTTCATCTTCGTTCAACCTCGTTCATCTTCGTTCATCTTCGAGCATCTTCGTGCATCTTCGTGCATCTTCGTGCATCTTCGTGCATTTTCGTTCATCTTCGTGCATCTTCGTGCATCTTCGTTCATCTTCGTGCATCTTCGTGCATCTTCGTGCATCTTCGTGCATCTTCGTGCATCTTCGTGCATCTTCGTGCATCTTCGTGCATCTTCGTTCATCTTCGTGCATCTTCCTGCATCTTCGTGCATCTTCGTGCATCTTCGTGCATCTTCGTGAATCTTCGTGCATTTTCGTTCATCTTCGTGCATCTTCGTGCATCCTCGTGCATCTTCGTGCATCTTCGTGCATCTCCGTGCATCTTCGTGCATCTTCGTTCATCTTCGTGCATCTTCGTGCATCTTCGTGCATCTTCGTGCATCTTCGTGCATCTTCGTTCATCTTCGTTCATCTTCGTGCATCTTCGTGCATCTTCGTGCATCTTCGTGCATCTTCGTTCATCTTCGTTCATCTTCGTGCATCTTCGTGCATCTTCGTTCATCTTCGTGCATCTTCGTGCATCTTCGTGCATCTTCGTGCATCTTCGTTCATCTTCCTGCATCTTCGTGCATCTTCGTGCATCTTCGTGCATCTTCGTGCATCTTCGTGCATCTTCGTGCATCTTCGTGCATCTTCGTGCATCTTCGTGCATCTTCGTTCATCTTCGTGCATCTTCGTTCATCTTCGTTCATCTTCGTTCATCTTCGTGCATCTTCGTGCATCTTCGTGCATCTTCGTGCATCTTCGTGCATCTTCGTGCATCTTCGTGCATCTTCGTTCATCTTCGTGCATCTTCGTGCATCTTCGTGCATCTTCGTGCATCTTCGTGCATCTTCGTGCATCTTCGTGCATCTTCGTGCATCTTCGTGCATCTTCGTGCATCTTCGTTCATCTTCGTGCATCTTCGTTCATCTTCGTTCATCTTCGTGCATCTTCGTGCATCTTCGTGCATCTTCGTGCATCTTCGTGCATCTTCGTGCATCTTCGTGCATCTTCGTGCATCTTCGTGCATCTTCGTGCATATTCGTGTATCTTCGTGCATCTTCGTGCATCTTCGTGCATCTTCGTGCATCTTCGTTCATCTTCGTTCATCTTCGTTCATCTTCGTTCATCTTCGTTCATCTTCGTTCATCTTCGTGCTTCTTCGTGCATTTTCGTGCGTCTTCGTGCATCTTCGTGCATCTTCGTGCATATTCGTGCATCTTAGTTCATCTTCGTGCATCTTCGTTCATCTTCGTTCATCTTCGTTCATCTTCGTTCTTCTTCGTGCATTTTCGTGCGTCTTCGTGCATCTTCGTGCATCTTCGAGCATCTTCGTGCATATTCGTGCATCTTCGTGCATCTTCGTGCATCTTCGTGCATCTTCGTGCATCTTCGTACATCTTCGTGCATCTTCGTGCATCTTCGTTCATCTTCGTGCATCTTCGTGCATCTTCGTGCATCTTCGTTCATCTTCGTTCATCTTCGTTCATCTTCGTTCATCTTCGTTTATCTTCGTTTATCTTCGTTCATCTTCGTTCGTCTTCGTTCATCTTCGTTCATCTTCGTTCATCTTCGTTCATCTTCGTTCATCTTCGTTCATCTTCGTTCATCTTCGTTCATCTTCGTTCATCTTAGTTCATCTTCGTGCATCTTCGTTCATCTTCGTGCATCTTCGTGCATCCTCGTGCATCTTCGTTCATCCTCGTTCATCTTCGTTCATCTTCGTGCATCTTCGTGCATCTTCGTGCATCTTCGTGCATCTTCGTGCATCTTCGTTCATCTTCGTTCATCTTCGTTTATCTTCGTTCATCTTCGTTCATCTTCGTGCATCTTCGTGAATCTTCGTGCATTTTCGTTCATCTTCGTGCATCTTCGTGCATCCTCGTGCATCTTCGTGCATCTTCGTGCATCTCCGTGCATCTTCGTGCATCTTCGTTCATCTTCGTGCATCTTCGTGCATCTTCGTGCATCTTCGTGCATCTTCGTGCATCTTCGTTCATCTTCGTTCATCTTCGTGCATCTTCGTGCATCTTCGTGCATCTTCGTGCATCTTCGTTCATCTTCGTTCATCTTCGTGCATCTTCGTGCATCTTCGTTCATCTTCGTGCATCTTCGTGCATCTTCGTGCATCTTCGTGCATCTTCGTTCATCTTCCTGCATCTTCGTGCATCTTCGTGCATCTTCGTGCATCTTCGTGCATCTTCGTGCATCTTCGTGCATCTTCGTGCATCTTCGTGCATCTTCGTTCATCTTCGTGCATCTTCGTTCATCTTCGTTCATCTTCGTTCATCTTCGTGCATCTTCGTGCATCTTCGTGCATCTTCGTGCATCTTCGTGCATCTTCGTGCATCTTCGTGCATCTTCGTTCATCTTCGTGCATCTTCGTGCATCTTCGTGCATCTTCGTGCATCTTCGTGCATCTTCGTGCATCTTCGTGCATCTTCGTGCATCTTCGTGCATCTTCGTGCATCTTCGTTCATCTTCGTGCATCTTCGTTCATCTTCGTTCATCTTCGTGCATCTTCGTGCATCTTCGTGCATCTTCGTGCATCTTCGTGCATCTTCGTGCATCTTCGTGCATCTTCGTGCATCTTCGTGCATCTTCGTGCATATTCGTGTATCTTCGTGCATCTTCGTGCATCTTCGTGCATCTTCGTGCATCTTCGTTCATCTTCGTTCATCTTCGTTCATCTTCGTTCATCTTCGTTCATCTTCGTTCATCTTCGTGCTTCTTCGTGCATTTTCGTGCGTCTTCGTGCATCTTCGTGCATCTTCGTGCATATTCGTGCATCTTAGTTCATCTTCGTGCATCTTCGTTCATCTTCGTTCATCTTCGTTCATCTTCGTTCTTCTTCGTGCATTTTCGTGCGTCTTCGTGCATCTTCGTGCATCTTCGAGCATCTTCGTGCATATTCGTGCATCTTCGTGCATCTTCGTGCATCTTCGTGCATCTTCGTGCATCTTCGTACATCTTCGTGCATCTTCGTGCATCTTCGTTCATCTTCGTGCATCTTCGTGCATCTTCGTGCATCTTCGTTCATCTTCGTTCATCTTCGTTCATCTTCGTTCATCTTCGTTTATCTTCGTTTATCTTCGTTCATCTTCGTTCGTCTTCGTTCATCTTCGTTCATCTTCGTTCATCTTCGTTCATCTTCGTTCATCTTCGTTCATCTTCGTTCATCTTCGTTCATCTTCGTTCATCTTAGTTCATCTTCGTGCATCTTCGTTCATCTTCGTGCATCTTCGTGCATCCTCGTGCATCTTCGTTCATCCTCGTTCATCTTCGTTCATCTTCGTGCATCTTCGTGCATCTTCGTGCATCTTCGTGCATCTTCGTGCATCTTCGTTCATCTTCGTTCATCTTCGTTTATCTTCGTTCATCTTCGTTCATCTTCGTTCATCTTCGTTTACCTTCGTTCATCTTCGTTCATCTTCGTTCAGCTTCGTTCATCTTCGTTCATCTTCGTGCATCTTCGTTCATCTTCGTGCCTCATCGTGCATCTTCGTTCATCTTCGTGCATCTTCGTTCATCTTCGTTCATCTTTGTTCATCTTCGTTAATCTTCGTTCATCTTCGTTCATCTTCGTTCATCTTCGTGCATCTTCGTTCATTTTCGTGCATCTTTGTGCATCTTCGTTCATCTTCGTTCATCTTCGTTCATCTTCGTTCATCTTCGTTCATCTTCGTTCATCTTCTTCTTCTTCTTCTTCTGCTTCTTCGTGCTTCTACGTGCATCTTCGTGCTTCTTCGTGCATCTTCGTTCATCTTCGTGCATCTTCGTGCATCTTCGTGCATCTTCGTGCATCTTCGTGCATCTTCATTCATCTTCGTTCATCTTCGTTCATTTTCGTTCATCTTCGTTCATCTTCGTTCATCTTCGTTCATCTTCATTCATCTTCGTGCATCGTCGTTCATCTTCGTTCATCTTCGTTCATCTTTGTTCCTCTTCGTTCTTCTTCTTCTTTTTCTTCTTCTTCTTCTTCTTCTGCATTTTCGTGCATCTTCGTGCTCCTTCGTGCATCTTCGTGCGTCTTCGTGCATCTTTGTGCATCTTCGTGCATCTTCGTGCATCTTCGTGCATCTTCGTTCATCTTCGTGCTTCTTCGTGCATCTTCGTGAATCTTCGTGCGTCTTCGTGCATCTTCGTGCATCTTCGTGCATCTTCGTTCATCTTCGTGCATCTTCGTGCATCTCCGTGCATCTTCGTTCATCTTCGTGCATCTTCGTTCATCTTCGTTCATCTTCGTTCATCTCCGTTCATCTTCGTTCATCTCCGTTCATCTTCGTTCATCTTCGTTCATCTTCGTTCATCTCCGTTCATCTTCGTTCATCTTCGTTCTTCTTCTTCTTTTTCTTATTCTTCTTCTTCTTCTTCTTCTGCATTTTCGTGCATCTTCGTGCTTCTTCGTGCATCTTCGTTCATCTTCGTTCATCTTCGTTCATTTTCGTGCATCTTCGTGCATCTCCGTGCATCTTCGTGCATCTTCGTGCATCTTCGTGCATCTTCGTGCATCTTCGTGCATCTTCGTTCATCTTCGTGCATCTTCGTGCATCTTCGTGCATCTTCGTGCATCTTCGTGCATCTTCGTGAATCTTCGTGCATTTTCGTTCATCTTCGTGCATCTTCGTGCATCCTCGTGCATCTTCGTGCATCTTCGTGCATCTTCGTGCATCTCCGTGCATCTTCGTGCATCTTCGTTCATCTTCGTGCATCTTCGTGCATCTTCGTGCATCTTCGTGCATCTTCGTGCATCTTCGTGCATCTTCGTTCATCTTCGTGAATCTTCGTGCATCTTCGTGCATCTTCGTGCATCTTCGTGCATCTTCGTGCATCTTCGTTCATCTTCGTTCATCTTCGTGCATCTTCGAGCATCTTCGTTCATCTTCGTGCATCTTCGTGCATCTTCGTGCATCTTCGTGCATCTTCGTGCATCTTCGTTCATCTTCCTGCATCTTCGTGCATCTTCGTGCATCTTCGTGCATCTTCGTGCATCTTCGTGCATCTTCGTGCATCTTCGTGCATCTTCGTTCATCTTCGTGCATCTGCGTTCATCTTCGTTCATCTTCGTGCATCTTCGTGCATCTTCGTGCATCTTCGTGCATCTTCGTGCATCTTCGTGCATCTTCGTGCATCTTCGTGCATTTTCGTGAATCTTCGTGCATCTTCGTGCATCTTCGTTCATCTTCGTTCATCTTCGTGCATCTTCGTGCATCTTCGTTCATCTTCGTGCATCTTCGTGCATCTTCGTGCATCTTCGTGCATCTTCGTGCATCTTCGTGCATCTTCGTGCATCTTCGTGCATCTTCGTGAATCTTCGTGCATTTTTGTTCATCTTCGTGCATCTTCGTGCATCCTCGTGCATCTTCGTGCATCTTCGTGCATCTTCGTGCATCTCCGTGCATCTTCGTGCATCTTCGTTCATCTTCGTGCATCTTCGTGCATCTTCGTGCATCTTCGTGCATCTTCGTTCATCTTCGTGAATCTTCGTGCATCTTCGTGCATCTTCGTGCATCTTCGTTCATTTTCGTTCATCTTCGTGCATCTTCGTGCATCTTCGTTCATCTTCGTGCATCGTCGTGCATCTTCGTGCATCTTCGTGCATCTTCGTGCATCTTCGTTCATCTTCCTGCATCTTCGTGCATCTTCGTGCATCTTCGTGCATCTTCGTGCATCTTCGTGCATCTTCGTGCATCTTCGTGCATCTTCGTGCATCTTCGTTCATCTTCGTGCATCCTCGTGCATCTTCGTGCATCTTCGTGCATCTTCGTGCATCTTCGTGCATCTTCGTTCATCTTCATTCATCTTCGTTCATCTTCGTGCATCTTCGTGCATCTTCGTGCATCTTCGTGCATCTTCGTTCATCTTCGTGCATCTTCGTTCATCTTCGTTCATCTTCGTGCATCCTCGTGCATCTTCGTGCATCTTCGTGCATCTTCGTGCATCTTCGTGCATCTTCGTTCATCTTCATTCATCTTCGTTCATCTTCGTTAATCTTCGTTCATCTTCGTTCATCTTCGTTCAACCTCGTTCATCTTCGTTCATCTTCGAGCATATTCGTGCATCTTCGTGCATCTTCGTGCATCTTCGTGCATCTTCGTGCATTTTCGTTCATCTTCGTGCATCTTCGTGCATCTTCGTGCATCTTCGTTCATCTTCGTGCATCTTCGTGCATCTTCGTGCATCTTCGTGCATCTTCGTGCATCTTCGTGCATCTTCGTGCATCTTCGTGCATCTTCGTGCATCTTCGTGCATCCTCGTGCATCTTCGTGCATCTTCGTTCATCTTCGTGCATCTCCGTGCATCTTCGTGCATCTTCGTTCATCTTCGTGCATCTTCGTGCATCTTCGTGCATCTTCGTGCATCTTCGTGCATCTTCGTGCATCTTCGTGCATCTTCGTGCATCTTCGTGCATCTTCGTTCATCTTCGTTCATCTTCGTGCATCTTCGTGCATCTTCGTGCATCTTCGTGCATCTTCGTGCATCTTCGTTCATCTTCGTTCATCTTCGTGCATCTTCGTGCATCTTCGTTCATCTTCGTGCATCTTCGTGCATCTTCGTGCATCTTCGTTCATCTTCCTGCATCTTCGTGCATCTTCGTGCATCTTCGTGCATCTTCGTGCATCTTCGTGCATCTTCGTGCATCTTCGTGCATCTTCGTGCATCTTCGTGCATCTTCGTGCATCTTCGTGCATCTTCGTGCATCTTCGTGCATCTTCGTTCATCTTCGTGCATCTTCGTTCATCTTCGTTCATCTTCGTGCATCTTCGTGCATCTTCGTGCATCTTCGTGCATCTTCGTGCATCTTCGTGCATCTTCGTGCATCTTCGTGCATCTTCGTGCATCTTCGTGCATCTTCGTGCATCTTCGTGCATCTTCGTTCATCTTCGTGCATCTTCGTGCATCTTCGTGCATCTTCGTGCATCTTCGTGCATCTTCGTGCATCTTCGTGCATCTTCGTGCATCTTCGTGCATCTTCGTGCATCTTCGTTCATCTTCGTGCATCTTCGTTCATCTTCGTTCATCTTCGTGCATCTTCGTGCATCTTCGTGCATCTTCGTTCATCTTCGTGCATCTTCGTTCATCTTCGTTCATCTTCGTGCATCTTCGTGCATCTTCGTGCATCTTCGTGCATCTTCGTGCATCTTCGTGCATCTTCGTGCATCTTCGTGCATCTTCGTGCATCTTCGTGCATCTTCGTTCATCTTCGTTCATCTTCGTGCATCTTCGTGCATCTTCGTTCATCTTCGTGCATCTTCGTGCATCTTCGTGCATCTTCGTGCATCTTCGTTCATCTTCCTGCATCTTCGTGCATCTTCGTGCATCTTCGTGCATCTTCGTGCATCTTCGTGCATCTTCGTGCATCTTCGTGCATCTTCGTGCATCTTCGTGCATCTTCGTTCATCTTCGTGCATCTTCGTTCATCTTCGTTCATCTTCGTGCATCTTCGTGCATCTTCGTGCATCTTCGTGCATCTTCGTGCATCTTCGTGCATCTTCGTGCATCTTCGTGCATCTTCGTGCATCTTCGTGCATCTTCGTTCATCTTCGTTCATCTTCGTTCATCTTCGTGCATCTTCTTGCATCTTCGTGCATCTTCGTGCATCTTCGTGCATCTTCGTGCATATTCGTGCATCTTCGTGCATCTTCGTGCATCTTCGTGCATCTTCGTGCATCTTCGTGCATCTTCGTGCATCTTCGTGCATCTTCGTGCATCTTCGTTCATCTTCGTGCATCTTCGTGCATCTTCGTGCATCTTCGTGCATCTTCGTGCATCTTCGTGCATCTTCGTGCATCTTCGTTCATCTTCGTGCATCTTCGTTCATCTTCGTTCATCTTCGTGCATCTTCGTGCATCTTCGTGCATCTTCGTGCATCTTCGTGCATCTTCGTGCATCTTCGTGCATCTTCGTGCATCTTCGTGCATCTTCGTGCATCTTCGTGCATCTTCGTGCATCTTCGTGCATCTTCGTGCATCTTCGTTCATCTTCGTGCATCTTCGTACATCTTCGTGCATCTTCGTGCATCTTCGTTCAACTTCGTTCATCTTCGTTCACCTTGGTGCATCTTCGTGCATCTTCGTGCATCTTCGTGCATATTCGTGCATATTCGTGCATCTTCGTGCATCTTCGTGCATCTTCGTGCATCTTCGTGCATCTTCGTGCATCTTCGTGCATCTTCGTTCATCTTCGTGCATCTTCGTGCATCTTCGTGCATCTTCGTTCATCTTCGTGCATCTTCGTTCATCTTCGTTCATCTTCGTGCATCTTCGTTCATCTTCGTTCATCTTCGTTCATCTTCGTTAATCTTCGTTCATCTTCGTTCATCTTCGTTCAACCTCGTTCATCTTCGTTCATCTTCGAGCATCTTCGTGCATCTTCGTGCATCGTCGTGCATCTTCGTGCATCTTCGTTCATCTTCGTGCATCTTCGTGCATCTTCGTGCATCTTCGTGCATCTTCGTGCATCTTCGTGCATCTTCGTGCATCTTCGTGCATCTTCGTTCATCTTCGTTCATCTTCGTTCATCTTCGTTAATCTTCGTTCATCTTCGTTCATCTTCGTTCATCTTCGTTCAACCTCGTTCATCTTCGTTCATCTTCGAGCATCTTCGTGCATCTTCGTGCATCTTCGTGCATCTTCGTGCATTTTCGTTCATCTTCGTGCATCTTCGTGCATCTTCGTTCATCTTCGTGCATCTTCGTGCATCTTCGTGCATCTTCGTGCATCTTCGTGCATCTTCGTGCATCTTCGTGCATCTTCGTGCATCTTCGTTCATCTTCGTGCATCTTCCTGCATCTTCGTGCATCTTCGTGCATCTTCGTGCATCTTCGTGAATCTTCGTGCATTTTCGTTCATCTTCGTGCATCTTCGTGCATCCTCGTGCATCTTCGTGCATCTTCGTGCATCTCCGTGCATCTTCGTGCATCTTCGTTCATCTTCGTGCATCTTCGTGCATCTTCGTGCATCTTCGTGCATCTTCGTGCATCTTCGTTCATCTTCGTTCATCTTCGTGCATCTTCGTGCATCTTCGTGCATCTTCGTGCATCTTCGTTCATCTTCGTTCATCTTCGTGCATCTTCGTGCATCTTCGTTCATCTTCGTGCATCTTCGTGCATCTTCGTGCATCTTCGTGCATCTTCGTTCATCTTCCTGCATCTTCGTGCATCTTCGTGCATCTTCGTGCATCTTCGTGCATCTTCGTGCATCTTCGTGCATCTTCGTGCATCTTCGTGCATCTTCGTGCATCTTCGTTCATCTTCGTGCATCTTCGTTCATCTTCGTTCATCTTCGTTCATCTTCGTGCATCTTCGTGCATCTTCGTGCATCTTCGTGCATCTTCGTGCATCTTCGTGCATCTTCGTGCATCTTCGTTCATCTTCGTGCATCTTCGTGCATCTTCGTGCATCTTCGTGCATCTTCGTGCATCTTCGTGCATCTTCGTGCATCTTCGTGCATCTTCGTTCATCTTCGTGCATCTTCGTTCATCTTCGTTCATCTTCGTGCATCTTCGTGCATCTTCGTGCATCTTCGTGCATCTTCGTGCATCTTCGTGCATCTTCGTGCATCTTCGTGCATCTTCGTGCATCTTCGTGCATCTTCGTGCATCTTCGTGCATCTTCGTGCATCTTCGTGCATCTTCGTTCATCTTCGTGCATCTTCGTACATCTTCGTGCATCTTCGTGCATCTTCGTGCATCTTCGTGCATCTTCGTGCATCTTCGTGCATCTTCGTGCATCTTCGTGCATCCTCGTGCATCTTCGTGCATCTTCGTGCATCTCCGTGCATCTTCGTGCATCTTCGTTCATCTTCGTGCATCTTCGTGCATCTTCGTGCATCTTCGTGCATCTTCGTGCATCTTCGTTCATCTTCGTTCATCTTCGTGCATCTTCGTGCATCTTCGTGCATCTTCGTGCATCTTCGTTCATCTTCGTTCATCTTCGTGCATCTTCGTGCATCTTCGTTCATCTTCGTGCATCTTCGTGCATCTTCGTGCATCTTCGTGCATCTTCGTTCATCTTCCTGCATCTTCGTGCATCTTCGTGCATCTTCGTGCATCTTCGTGCATCTTCGTGCATCTTCGTGCATCTTCGTGCATCTTCGTGCATCTTCGTGCATCTTCGTTCATCTTCGTGCATCTTCGTTCATCTTCGTTCATCTTCGTTCATCTTCGTGCATCTTCGTGCATCTTCGTGCATCTTCGTGCATCTTCGTGCATCTTCGTGCATCTTCGTGCATCTTCGTGCATCTTCGTTCATCTTCGTGCATCTTCGTGCATCTTCGTGCATCTTCGTGCATCTTCGTGCATCTTCGTGCATCTTCGTGCATCTTCGTGCATCTTCGTGCATCTTCGTTCATCTTCGTGCATCTTCGTTCATCTTCGTTCATCTTCGTGCATCTTCGTGCATCTTCGTGCATCTTCGTGCATCTTCGTGCATCTTCGTGCATCTTCGTGCATCTTCGTGCATCTTCGTGCATCTTCGTGCATCTTCGTGCATCTTCGTGCATCTTCGTGCATCTTCGTGCATCTTCGTTCATCTTCGTGCATCTTCGTACATCTTCGTGCATCTTCGTGCATCTTCGTTCAACTTCGTTCATCTTCGTTCACCTTGGTGCATCTTCGTGCATCTTCGTGCATCTTCGTGCATATTCGTGCATATTCGTGCATCTTCGTGCATCTTCGTGCATCTTCGTGCATCTTCGTGCATCTTCGTGCATCTTCGTGCATCTTCGTTCATCTTCGTGCATCTTCGTGCATCTTCGTGCATCTTCGTTCATCTTCGTGCATCTTCGTTCATCTTCGTTCATCTTCGTTCATCTTCGTTCATCTTCGTTCATCTTCGTTAATCTTCGTTCATCTTCGTTCATCTTCGTTCAACCTCGTTCATCTTCGTTCATCTTCGAGCATCTTCGTGCATCTTCGTGCATCTTCGTGCATTTTCGTTCATCTTCGTGCATCTTCGTGCATCTTCGTGCATCTTCGTGCATCTTCGTTCATCTTCGTGCATCTTCGTGCATCTTCGTGCATCTTCGTGCATCTTCGTGCATCTTCGTGCATCTTCGTGCATCTTCGTTCATCTTCGTGCATCTTCGTGCATCTTCGTGCATCTTCGTGCATCTTCGTGCATCTTCGTGAATCTTCGTGCATTTTCGTTCATCTTCGTGCATCTTCGTGCATCCTCGTGCATCTTCGTGCATCTTCGTGCATCTTCGTGCATCTCCGTGCATCTTCGTGCATCTTCGTTCATCTTCGTGCATCTTCGTGCATCTTCGTGCATCTTCGTGCATCTTCGTGCATCTTCGTGCATCTTCGTGCATCTTCGTTCATCTTCGTGAATCTTCGTGCATCTTCGTGCATCTTCGTGCATCTTCGTGCATCTTCGTGCATCTTCGTTCATCTTCGTTCATCTTCGTGCATCTTCGAGCATCTTCGTTCATCTTCGTGCATCTTCGTGCATCTTCGTGCATCTTCGTGCATCTTCGTGCATCTTCGTGCATCTTCGTTCATCTTCCTGCATCTTCGTGCATCTTCGTGCATCTTCGTGCATCTTCGTGCATCTTCGTGCATCTTCGTGCATCTTCGTGCATCTTCGTGCATCTTCGTGCATCTTCGTTCATCTTCGTGCATCTTCGTTCATCTTCGTTCATCTTCGTGCATCTTCGTGCATCTTCGTGCATCTTCGTGCATCTTCGTGCATCTTCGTGCATCTTCGTGCATCTTCGTGCATCTTCGTGCATTTTCGTGAATCTTCGTGCATCTTCGTGCATCTTCGTTCATCTTCGTTCATCTTCGTGCATCTTCGTGCATCTTCGTGCATCTTCGTGCATCTTCGTGCATCTTCGTTCATCTTCGTGCATCTTCGTGCATCTTCGTGCATCTTCGTGCATCTTCGTGCATCTTCGTGAATCTTCGTGCATTTTCGTTCATCTTCGTGCATCTTCGTGCATCCTCGTGCATCTTTGTGCATCTTCGTGCATCTTCGTGCATCTTCGTGCATCTTCGTTCATCTTCGTTCATCTTCGTGCATCTTCGTGCATCTTCGTGCATCTTCGTGCATCTTCGTGCATCTTCGTGCATCTTCGTTCATCTTCGTGCATCTTCGTGCATCTTCGTGCATCTTCGTGCATCTTCGTGCATCTTCGTGAATCTTCGTGCATTTTCGTTCATCTTCGTGCATCTTCGTGCATCCTCGTGCATCTTCGTGCATCTTCGTGCATCTTCGTGCATCTCCGTGCATCTTCGTGCATCTTCGTTCATCTTCGTGCATCTTCGTGCATCTTCGTGCATCTTCGTGCATCTTCGTTCATCTTCGTGAATCTTCGTGCATCTTCGTGCATCTTCGTGCATCTTCGTTCATTTTCGTTCATCTTCGTGCATCTTCGTGCATCTTCGTTCATCTTCGTGCATCGTCGTGCATCTTCGTGCATCTTCGTGCATCTTCGTGCATCTTCGTTCATCTTCCTGCATCTTCGTGCATCTTCCTGCATCTTCGTGCATCTTCGTGCATCTTCGTGCATCTTCGTGCATCTTCGTGCATCTTCGTGCATCTTCGTGCATCTTCGTGCATCTTCGTGCATCTTCGTGCATCTTCGTGCATCTTCGTGCATCTTCGTTCATCTTCGTTCATCTTCGTGCATCTTTGTGCATCTTCGTGCATCTTCGTGCATCTTCGTTCATCTTCGTTCATCTTCGTTCATCTTCGTTCATCTTCGTGCATCTTCTAGCATCTTCGTGCATCTTCGTGCATCTTCGTGCATATCCGTGCATCTTCGTGCATCTTCGTGCATCTTCGTTCATCTTCGTTCATCTTCGTTCATCTTCGTGCATCTTCTTGCATCTTCGTGCATCTTCGTGCATCTTCTTGCATCTTCGTGCATCTTCGTGCATCTTCGTGCATATCCGTGCATCTTCGTGCATCTTCGTGCATCTTCGTTCATCTTCGTTCATCTTCGTGCATCTTTGTGCATCTTCGTGCATCTTCGTGCATCTTCGTTCATCTTCGTTCATCTTCGTTCATCTTCGTGCATCTTCTAGCATCTTCGTGCATCTTCGTGCATCTTCGTGCATATCCGTGCATCTTCGTGCATCTTCGTGCATCTTCGTGCATCTTCGTGCATCTTCGTGCATCTTCGTGCATCTTCGTGCATCTTCGTGCATCTTCGTTCATCTTCGTTCATCTTCGTTCATCTTCGTGCATCTTCTTGCATCTTCGTGCATCTTCGTGCATCTTCTTGCATCTTCGTGCATCTTCGTGCATCTTCGTGGATATCCGTGCATCTTCGTGCATCTTCGTGCATCTTCGTGCATCTTCGTGCATCTTCGTGCATATCCGTGCATCTTCGTGCATCTTCGTGCATCTTCGTGCATCTTCGTTCATCTTCGTGCATCTTCGTTCATCTTCGTTCATCTTCGTTCATCTTCGTTCATCTCCGTTCATCTTCGTTAATCTTCGTTCATCTTCATTCAT
>JAYMYH010000019.1:2802921-2950421 GCA_037013635.1 Plagiodera versicolora
GTGCATCTTCGTGCATCTTCGTGCATCTTCGTTCATCTCCGTTCATCTTCGTTCATCTTCGTTCATCTTTGTGCTTCTTCGTGCATTTTCGTGCGTCTTCGTGCATCTTCGTGCATCTTCGTGCATCTTCGTGCATGTTCGTGCATCTTCGTGCATCTTCGTGCATCTTCGTGCATCTATCTTCGTGCATCTTCGTGCATCTTCGTTCATCTTCGTTCATCTTCGTTCATCTTCGTGCATCTTCGTTCATTTTCGTGCATCTTCGTGCATCTCCGTTCATCTTCGTTCATCTTCGTTCATCTTCGTTCATCTTCGTTCATTTTCGTTCATCTTCGTTCATCTTTGTTCATCTTCGTTCATCTTCGTTCATTTTCGTTCATCTTCGTTCATCTTCGTTCATCATCGTTCATCTTCGTTCATCTTCGTGCATCTTCGTTCATTTTCGTGCATCTTCGTGCATCTTCGTTCATCTTCGTTCATCTTCGTTCATCTTCGTTCATCTTCGTTCATCTTCGTTCATCTTCGTTCATCTTCGTTCATCTTCGTTCATCTTCGTGCTTCTTCGTGCATTTTCGTGCGTCTTCGTGCATCTTCGTGCATCTTCGTGCATATTCGTGCATCTTCGTGCATCTTCGTGCATCTTCGTGCATCTTTGTGCATCTTCGTGCATCTTCGTGCATCTTCGTGCATCTTCGTGCATCTTCGTGCATCTTCGTTCATCTTCGTGCATCTTCGTTCATCTTCGTGCATCTTCGTTCATCTTCGTTCATCTTCGTTCATCTTCGTTCATCTTCGTTCATCTTCGTTCATCTTCGTTCATCTTTGTTCATCTTCGTTCATCTTCGTTCATCTTCGTTCATCTTCGTGCATCTTCGTTCATTTTCGTGCATCTTCGTGCATCTTCGTTCTTCTTCGTTCATCTTCGTTCATCTTCGTTCATCTTCGTTCATTTTCGTTCATCTTCGTTCATCTTTGTTCATCTTCGTTCATCTTCGTGCATCTTCGTGCATCTCCGTGCATATTCGTGCATCTTCGTGCATCTTCAGTCATCTTCGTGCTTCTTCGTGCATCTTCGTGCATCTTCGTGCGTCTTCGTGCATCTTCGTGCATCTTCGTGCATCTTCGTGCATCTTCGTGCATCTTCGTGCATCTTCGTGCATATTCGTGCATCTTCGTGCATCTTCGTGCATCTTCGTGCATCTTCGTGCATCTTCGTGCATCTTCGTGCATCTTCGTGCATCTTTGTTCATCTTCGTGCATCTTCGTTCATCTTCGTGCATCTTTGTTCATCTTCGTTCATCTTCGTTCATCTTCGTTCAACTTCGTTCATTTTCGTTCATCTTCGTTCATCTTTGTTCATCTTCGTTCATCTTCGTTCATCTTCGTTCATCTTCGTTCATCTTCGTTCATCTTCGTTCATCTTCGTTCATCTTCGTTCATCTTCGTTCATCTTCGTTCATCTTCGTTCATCTTCGTTCATCTTCGTTCATCTTCGTTCATCTTCGTGCTTCTTCGTGCATTTTCTTGCGTCTTCGTGCATCTTCGTGCATCTTCGTGCATATTCGTGCATCTTTGTGCATCTTCGTGCATCTTCGTGCATCTTTGTGCATCTTCGTGCATCTTCGTGCATCTTCGTGCATCTTCGTGCATCTTCGTGCATCTTCGTGCATCTTCGTGCATCTTCGTTCATCTTCGTTCATCTTCGTTCATCTTCGTTCATCTTCTTCTTCTTCTCCTTCTTCTTCTTCTGCTTCTTCGTGCTTCTACGTGCATCTTCGTGCTTCTTCGTGCATCTTCGTTCATCTTCGTGCATCTTCGTGCATCTTCGTGCATCTTCGTGCATCTTCGTGCATCTTCATTCATCTTCGTTCATTTTCGTTCATCTTCGTTCATCTTCGTTCATCTTCATTCATCTTCGTGCATCGTCGTTCATCTTCGTTCATCTTCGTTCATCTTCGTTCATCTTCGTTCTTCTTCTTCTTTTTCTTCTTCTTCTTCTTCTTCTTCTTCTGCATTTTCGTGCATCTTCGTGCTTCTTCGTGCTTCTTCGTGCATCTTCGTGCATCTTCGTTCATCTTCGTTCATCTTCGTTCATCTTCGTTCATCTTCGAGCATCTTCGTGCATCTCCGTGCATCTTCGTGCATCTTCGTGCATCTTCGTGCATCTTCGTGCATCTTCGTGCATCTTCGTGCGTCTTCGTGCATCTTCGTGCATCTTCGTGCATATTCGTTCATCTTCGTGCATCTTCGTGCATCTCCGTGCATCTTCGTTCATCTTCGTGCATCTTCGTTCATCTTCGTTCATCTCCGTTCATCTTCGTTCATCTCCGTTCATCTTCGTTCTTCTTCGTTCATCTTCGTTCATCTCCGTTCATCTTCGTTCATCTTCGTTCTTCTTCTTCTTTTTCTTATTCTTCTTCTTCTTCTTCTTCTGCATTTTCGTGCATCTTCGTGCTTCTTCGTTCATCTTCGTTCATCTTCGTTCATCTTCGTGCATCTTCGTGCATCTCCGTGCATATTCGTGCATCTTCGTGCATCTTCGTGCATCTTCAGTCATCTTCGTGCTTCTTCGTGCATCTTCGTGCATCTTCGTGCGTCTTCGTGCGTCTTCGTGCATCTTCGTGCATCTTCGTGCATCTTCGTGCATCTTCGTGCATCTTCGTGCATCTTCGTGCATCTTCGTGCATCTTCGTGCATCTTCGTGCATCTTCGTGCATCTTCGTGCATCTTTGTTCATCTTCGTGCATCTTCGTTCATCTTCGTGCATCTTCGTGCATCTTCGTGCATCTCCGTGCATATTCGTGCATCTTCGTGCATCTTCGTGCATCTTCAGTCATCTTCGTGCTTCTTCGTGCATCTTCGTGCATCTTCGTGCGTCTTCGTGCGTCTTCGTGCATCTTCGTGCATCTTCGTGCATCTTCGTGCATCTTCGTGCATCTTCGTGCATCTTCGTGCATCTTCGTGCATCTTCGTGCATCTTCGTGCATCTTCGTGCATCTTCGTGCATCTTCGTTCATCTTTGTTCATCTTCGTTCATCTTCGTTCATCTTCGTTCATCTTCGTGCATCTTCGTTCATTTTCGTGCATCTTCGTGCATCTTCGTTCTTCTTCGTTCATCTTCGTTCATCTTCGTTCATCTTCGTTCATTTTCGTTCATCTTCGTTCATCTTTGTTCATCTTCGTTCATCTTCGTGCATCTTCGTGCATCTCCGTGCATATTCGTGCATCTTCGTGCATCTTCAGTCATCTTCGTGCTTCTTCGTGCATCTTCGTGCATCTTCGTGCGTCTTCGTGCATCTTCGTGCATCTTCGTGCATCTTCGTGCATCTTCGTGCATCTTCGTGCATCTTCGTGCATATTCGTGCATCTTCGTGCATCTTCGTGCATCTTCGTGCATCTTCGTGCATCTTCGTGCATCTTCGTGCATCTTCGTGCATCTTTGTTCATCTTCGTGCATCTTCGTTCATCTTCGTGCATCTTTGTTCATCTTCGTTCATCTTCGTTCATCTTCGTTCAACTTCGTTCATTTTCGTTCATCTTCGTTCATCTTTGTTCATCTTCGTTCATCTTCGTTCATCTTCGTTCATCTTCGTTCATCTTCGTTCATCTTCGTTCATCTTCGTTCATCTTCGTTCATCTTCGTTCATCTTCGTTCATCTTCGTTCATCTTCGTTCATCTTCGTTCATCTTCGTTCATCTTCGTGCTTCTTCGTGCATTTTCTTGCGTCTTCGTGCATCTTCGTGCATCTTCGTGCATATTCGTGCATCTTTGTGCATCTTCGTGCATCTTCGTGCATCTTTGTGCATCTTCGTGCATCTTCGTGCATCTTCGTGCATCTTCGTGCATCTTCGTGCATCTTCGTGCATCTTCGTGCATCTTCGTTCATCTTCGTTCATCTTCGTTCATCTTCGTTCATCTTCTTCTTCTTCTCCTTCTTCTTCTTCTGCTTCTTCGTGCTTCTACGTGCATCTTCGTGCTTCTTCGTGCATCTTCGTTCATCTTCGTGCATCTTCGTGCATCTTCGTGCATCTTCGTGCATCTTCGTGCATCTTCATTCATTTTCGTTCATCTTCGTTCATCTTCGTTCATCTTCATTCATCTTCGTGCATCGTCGTTCATCTTCGTTCATCTTCGTTCATCTTCGTTCATCTTCGTTCTTCTTCTTCTTTTTCTTCTTCTTCTTCTTCTTCTTCTTCTGCATTTTCGTGCATCTTCGTGCTTCTTCGTGCATCTTCGTGCATCTTCGTTCATCTTCGTTCATCTTCGTTCATCTTCGTTCATCTTCGAGCATCTTCGTGCATCTCCGTGCATCTTCGTGCATCTTCGTGCATCTTCGTGCATCTTCGTGCATCTTCGTGCATCTTCGTGCGTCTTCGTGCATCTTCGTGCATCTTCGTGCATATTCGTTCATCTTCGTGCATCTTCGTGCATCTCCGTGCATCTTCGTTCATCTTCGTGCATCTTCGTTCATCTTCGTTCATCTCCGTTCATCTTCGTTCATCTCCGTTCATCTTCGTTCTTCTTCGTTCATCTTCGTTCATCTCCGTTCATCTTCGTTCATCTTCGTTCTTCTTCTTCTTTTTCTTATTCTTCTTCTTCTTCTTCTTCTGCATTTTCGTGCATCTTCGTGCTTCTTCGTTCATCTTCGTTCATCTTCGTTCATCTTCGTGCATCTTCGTGCATCTCCGTGCATATTCGTGCATCTTCGTGCATCTTCGTGCATCTTCAGTCATCTTCGTGCTTCTTCGTGCATCTTCGTGCATCTTCGTGCGTCTTCGTGCGTCTTCGTGCATCTTCGTGCATCTTCGTGCATCTTCGTGCATCTTCGTGCATCTTCGTGCATCTTCGTGCATCTTCGTGCATCTTCGTGCATCTTCGTGCATCTTCGTGCATCTTTGTTCATCTTCGTGCATCTTCGTTCATCTTCGTGCATCTTCGTTCATCTTCGTTCATCTTCGTTCATTTTCGTTCATCTTCGTTCATCTTTGTTCATCTTCGTTCATCTTCGTTCATCTTCGTTCATCTTCGTTCATCTTCGTTCATCTTCGTTCATCTTCGTTCATCTTCGTGCATCTATTTTCGTGCATCTTCGTGCATCTTCGTTCATCTTCGTTCATCTTCGTTCATCTCCATTCATCTTCGTGCTTCTTCGTGCATCTTCGTGCATCTTCGTGCGTCTTCGTGCATCTTCGTGCATCTTCGTGCATCTTCGTGCATCTTCGTGCATCTTCGTGCATCTTCGTGCATCTTCGTTCATCTTCGTGCATCTTCGTTCATCTTCGTGCATCTTCGTTCATCTTCGTTCATCTTCGTCCATCTTCGTTCATCTTCGTTCATCTTTGTTCATCTTCGTTCATCTTCGTTCATCTTCGTTCATCTTCGTTCATCTTCGTGCATCTTCGTTCATTTTCGTGCATCTTCGTGCATCTTCGTGCATCTTCGTTCTTCTTCGTTCATCTTCGTTCATCTTCGTTCATCTTCGTTCATTTTCGTTCATCTTCGTTCATCTTTGTTCATCTTCGTTCATCTTCGTTCATCTTCGTTCATCTTCGTTCATCATCGTTCATCTTCGTGCATCTTCGTTCATTTTCGTGCATCTTCGTGCATCTTCGTTCATCTTCGTTCATCTTCGTTCATCTTCGTTCATCTTCGTTCATCTTCGTTCATATTCGTTCATCTTCGTTCATCTTCGTTCATCTTCGTGCATCTTCGTGCATCTCCGTGCATATTCGTGCATCTTCGTGCATCTTCAGTCATCTTCGTGCTTCTTCGTGCATCTTCGTGCATCTTCGTGCGTCTTCGTGCATCTTCGTGCATCTTCGTGCATCTTCGTGCATCTTCGTGCATCTTCGTGCATCTTCGTGCATATTCGTGCATCTTCGTGCATCTTCGTGCATCTTCGTGCATCTTCGTGCATCTTCGTGCATCTTCGTGCATCTTCGTGCATCTTCGTGCATCTTTGTTCATCTTCGTGCATCTTCGTTCATCTTCGTGCATCTTTGTTCATCTTCGTTCATCTTCGTTCATCTCCATTCATCTTCGTGCTTCTTCGTGCATCTTCGTGCATCTTCGTGCGTCTTCGTGCATCTTCGTGCATCTTCGTGCATCTTCGTGCATCTTCGTGCATCTTCGTTCATCTTCGTGCATCTTCGTTCATCTTCGTGCATCTTCGTTCATCTTCGTTCATCTTCGTCCATCTTCGTTCATCTCCGTTCATCTTTGTTCATCTTCGTTCATCTTCGTTCATCTTCGTTCATCTTCGTTCATCTTCGTGCATCTTCGTTCATTTTCGTGCATCTTCGTGCATCTTCGTTCTTCTTCGTTCATCTTCGTTCATCTTCGTTCATCTTCGTTCATTTTCGTTCATCTTCGTTCATCTTTGTTCATCTTCGTTCATCTTCGTTCATCTTCGTTCATCTTCGTTCATCATCGTTCATCTTCGTGCATCTTCGTTCATTTTCGTGCATCTTCGTGCATCTTCGTTCATCTTCGTTCATCTTCGTTCATCTTCGTTCATCTTCGTTCATCTTCGTTCATCTTCGTTCATCTTCGTTCATCTTCGTGCATCTTCGTGCATCTCCGTGCATATTCGTGCATCTTCGTGCATCTTCAGTCATCTTCGTGCTTCTTCGTGCATCTTCGTGCATCTTCGTGCGTCTTCGTGCATCTTCGTGCATCTTCGTGCATCTTCGTGCATCTTCGTGCATCTTCGTGCATATTCGTGCATCTTCGTGCATCTTCGTGCATCTTCGTGCATCTTCGTGCATCTTCGTGCATCTTCGTGCATCTTCGTGCATCTTCGTGCATCTTTGTTCATCTTCGTGCATCTTCGTTCATCTTCGTGCATCTTTGTTCATCTTCGTTCATCTTCGTTCAACTTCGTTCATTTTCGTTCATCTTCGTTCATCTTTGTTCATCTTCGTTCATCTTCGTTCATCTTCGTTCATCTTCGTTCATCTTCGTTCATCTTCGTTCATCTTCGTTCATCTTCGTTCATCTTCGTTCATCTTCGTTCATCTTCGTTCATCTTCGTTCATCTTCGTTCATCTTCGTGCTTCTTCGTGCATTTTCTTGCGTCTTCGTGCATCTTCGTGCATCTTCGTGCATATTCGTGCATCTTTGTGCATCTTCGTGCATCTTCGTGCATCTTTGTGCATCTTCGTGCATCTTCGTGCATCTTCGTGCATCTTCGTGCATCTTCGTGCATCTTCGTGCATCTTCGTGCATCTTCGTTCATCTTCGTTCATCTTCGTTCATCTTCTTCTTCTTCTCCTTCTTCTTCTTCTGCTTCTTCGTGCTTCTACGTGCATCTTCGTGCTTCTTCGTGCATCTTCGTTCATCTTCTTCTTCTTCTCCTTCTTCTTCTTCTGCTTCTTCGTGCTTCTACGTGCATCTTCGTGCTTCTTCGTGCATCTTCGTTCATCTTCGTGCATCTTCGTGCATCTTCGTGCATCTTCGTGCATCTTCGTGCATCTTCATTCATCTTCGTTCATCTTCGTTCATTTTCGTTCATCTTCGTTCATCTTCGTTCATCTTCATTCATCTTCGTGCATCGTCGTTCATCTTCGTTCATCTTCGTTCATCTTCGTTCATCTTCGTGCTTTCACCCCTACTGTGGATCCTTACCCTCAACGGCTTTCTCCAGAGAATGGAAAGGCTAGGAGTCAAAATTGTGGCCTACGCCGATGACATTGCGATTATGGTTTCAGGGAAATTTCCAGAGACTCTGTCGGATGTCATACAGGGGGCACTAAATGAACTCGTGCACTGGTGCAACAAATGCGGCCTAGGGATAAACCCGGGCAAAACGGAGCTAGTTCTCTTCACGAGGAAGCACAAAATACCCTCCTTTCGCCTTCCCAATATAGGGGGCCAAGAAATAAAACTCTCCGAACGAGCTAGGTACCTAGGAATTGTCCTTGACCGAAAGCTGTTATGGAGAGAAAATATAGAGGAAAGGGTGAAAAAGGCGACAATTGCGCTATACACCTGCAGAAGAACCATTGGCAAACAATGGGGGCTGAGACCCAGCATTGTCCATTGGTTATACACGGCGGTCGTAAGACCCACACTTATGTATGGATCATTAGTATGGTGGCCAGCCCTATGTAAGGAGGTCAACCGGAAAAGGGTGGGAAAGGTACAGCGACTAGCTGCCGTTCTCATGATGGGGTGTCTTAGGACAACCCCGACTAAAGCCCTAGAAATGATCTTACATCTGACTCCATTAGACCTATATGGGAAGGAGTGCGCGGCTTGTGCCGCTGTCAGACTCAATGCAGTCTCACCATGGCCCAAGGTGAACTACGGCCACTCCAAAATTCTGAAGGAATTCAACCTCACCTTGAATAACACAGACTACACTAAACCCACCCCGATGTTCGACCGCAAGTTCTCGGTGGACATCCCGTCCAGAGAAAAGTGGACGGCGAACCTAGTTAAGCCAAATGGGACGCTCTTTTATGCAGATGGCTCAAAACTAGAGGGGAGAGTAGGAAGTGGAGTCTTCTCAGAGTCCCCACCCCTCAACTTATCATTTCGCTTGCCGGACTACTGCAGTGTTTTCCAGGCAGAAATGGTAGCTATAAATGAAACAGCCAAATGGGTACTTCAAACAGGACTTGAGTCCAATGAAATATCTATTCTAAGTGACAGCCAAGCTGCCATCAAATCTCTAAACTCAGTCTACCTGACTTCAAAGGCGGCTATACAATGCCGTAGAGCCTTAAATGAGCTGGCGACTAAAGTAAGAGTCAATGTTGTCTGGGTACCCGGCCACAGGGACATAGCAGGAAATTGTAGGGCGGACGAGTTAGCAAGAGCAGGTACAACGCTCACGGCTATATCCGCTAATACTAAACCAGGGGCACCTATCGCTGAACGGAGGTTGCTCCTCCGGAAGGAAATACTCCGCCTAACCAACCTTAGGTGGCGGGAGGAGCTTTCTTGCACTTCGTCAAGACAGATATGGCCGGAGCTTAACCTGCGACGCACCAAAGATATTTTATCACTTTCCAGGAACTCTATTGGAAACGCGATTGCGGCCATCACTGGACACTGGCTTGGAGGATGCCATGCTGCACGTATGGGAATCCCTCAACGCAACGACTTCTGTAGAAGCTGTCGGAACGAGGAGGAGGAAGAGACGATGGTCCACTTACTCTGCCACTGTCCTGCCCTATCCAGGAAAAGATACTTGGCTCTGGGACAAGCCTATTTTGACAACCTATCCGATCTCCAGTCGGTTGGTATCAAAAACCTTATGCTGTTCATTAACAGCAGCTACTGGTTCTCACAGTAGTGGTGGGGGTGATAACCACCCTATACGGCATCACAACGGGCCTCTGGCCTATGTGGGTTCCATCCCGAACCACCGTGTTAACCTAACCTAACCTATCTTCGTTCTTCTTCTTCTTTTTCTTCTTCTTCTTCTTCTTCTGCATTTTCGTGCATCTTCGTGCTTCTTCGTGCTTCTTCGTGCATCTTCGTGCATCTTCGTTCATCTTCGTTCATCTTCGTTCATCTTCGTTCATCTCCGAGCATCTTCGTGCATCTCCGTGCATCTTCGTGCATCTTCGTGCATCTTCGTGCATCTTCGTGCATCTTCGTGCATCTTCGTGCGTCTTCGTGCATCTTCGTGCATCTTCGTGCATCTTCGTTCATCTTCGTGCATCTTCGTTCATCTTCGTGCATCTTCGTGCATCTCCGTGCATCTTCGTTCATCTTCGTGCATCTTCGTTCATCTTCGTTCATCTTCGTTCATCTCCGTTCATCTTCGTTCATCTCCGTTCATCTTCGTTCTTCTTCGTTCATCTTCGTTCATCTCCGTTCATCTTCGTTCATCTTCGTTCTTCTTCTTCTTTTTCTTATTCTTCTTCTTCTTCTTCTTCTGCATTTTCGTGCATCTTCGTGCTTCTTCGTGCATCTTCGTTCATCTTCGTTCATCTTCGTTCATCTTCGTTCATCTTCGTGCATCTTCGTGCATCTCCGTGCATATTCGTGCATCTTCGTGCATCTTCGTACATCTTCAGTCATCTTCGTGCTTCTTCGTGCATCTTCGTGCATCTTCGTGCGTCTTCGTGCATCTTCGTGCATCTTCGTGCATCTTCGTGCATCTTCGTTCATCTTCGTGCATCTTCGTTCATCTTCGTTCATCTTTGTTCATCTACGTTCATCTTCGTTCATCTTCGTTCATCTTCGTTCATCTTCGTTCATCTTCGTGCATCTATTTTCGTGCATCTTCGTGCATCTTCGTTCATCTTCGTTCATCTCCATTCATCTTCGTGCTTCTTCGTGCATCTTCGTGCATCTTCGTGCGTCTTCGTGCATCTTCGTGCATCTTCGTGCATCTTCGTGCATCTTCGTTCATCTCCGTTCATCTTCGTTCATCTTTGTGCTTCTTCGTGCATTTTCGTGCGTCTTCGTGCATCTTCGTGCATCTTCGTGCATCTTCGTGCATATTCGTGCATCTTCGTGCATCTTCGTGCATCTTCGTGCATCTATCTTCGTGCATCTTCGTGCATCTTCGTTCATTTTCGTTCATCTTCGTTCATCTTCGTGCATCTTCGTTCATTTTCGTGCATCTTCGTGCATCTTCGTTCATCTTCGTTCATCTTCGTTCATCTTCGTTCATTTTCGTTCATCTTCGTTCATCTTTGTTCATCTTCGTTCATCTTCGTTCATCTTCGTTCATCTTCGTTCATCATCGTTCATCTTCGTTCATCTTCGTGCATCTTCGTTCATTTTCGTGCATCTTCGTGCATCTTCGTTCATCTTCGTTCATCTTCGTTCATCTTCATTCATCTTCGTTCATCTTCGTTCATCTTCGTTCATCTTCGTTCATCTTCGTTCATCTTCGTTCATCTTCGTTCATCTTCGTTCATCTTCGTTCATCTTCGTTCATCTTCGTGCTTCTTCGTGCATTTTCGTGCGTCTTTGTGCATCTTCGTGCATCTTCGTGCATATTCGTGCATCTTCGTGCATCTTCGTGCATCTTCGTGCATCTTTGTGCATCTTCGTGCATCTTCGTGCATCTTCGTGCATCTTCGTGCATCTTCGTGCATCTTCGTTCATCTTCGTGCATCTTCGTTCATCTTCGTGCATCTTCGTTCATCTTCGTTCATCTTCGTTCATCTTCGTTCATCTTCATTCATCTTTGTTCATCTTCGTTCATCTTCGTTCATCTTCGTTCATCTTCGTTCATCTTCGTTCATCTTCGTGCATCTTCGTTCATTTTCGTGCATCTTCGTGCATCTTCGTTCTTCTTCGTTCATCTCCGTTCATCTTCGTTCATTTTCGTTCATCTTCGTTCATCTTTGTTCATCTTCGTTCATCTTCGTTCATCTTCGTTCATCTTCGTTCATCTTCGTTCATCATCGTTCATCTTCGTTCATCTTCGTGCATCTTCGTTCATTTTCGTGCATCTTCGTGCATCTTCGTTCATCTTCGTTCATCTTCGTTCATCTTCGTTCATCTTCGTTCATCTTCGTTCATTTTCGTTCATCTTCGTTCATCTTCGTTCATCTTCGTTCATCTTCGTGCTTCTTCGTGCATTTTCTTGCGTCTTCGTGCATCTTCGTGCATCTTCGTGCATATTCGTGCATCTTCGTGCATCTTCGTGCATCTTCGTGCATCTTTGTGCATCTTCGTGCATCTTCGTGCATCTTCGTGCATCTTCGTGCATCTTCGTGCATCTTCGTGCATCTTCGTGCATCTTCGTGCATCTTCGTTCATCTTCGTTCATCTTCGTTCATCTTCGTTCATCTTCTTCTTCTTCTCCTTCTTCTTCTTCTGCTTCTTCGTGCTTCTACGTGCATCTTCGTGCTTCTTCGTGCATCTTCGATCATCTTCGTGCATCTTCGTGCATCTTCGTGCATCTTCGTGCATCTTCGTGCATCTTCATTCATCTTCGTTCATCTTCGTTCATTTTCGTTCATCTTCGTTCATCTTCGTTCATCTTCGTTCATCTTCATTCATCTTCGTGCATCGTCGTTCATCTTCGTTCATCTTCGTTCATCTTCGTTCTTCTTCTTCTTTTTCTTCTTCTTCTTCTTCTTCTTCTGCATTTTCGTGCATCTTCGTGCTTCTTCGTGCTTCTTCGTGCATCTTCGTGCATCTCCGTTCATCTTCGTTCATCTTCGTTCATCTTCGTTCATCTTCGAGCATCTTCGTGCATCTCCGTGCATCTTCGTGCATCTTCGTGCATCTTTCGTGCATCTTCGTGCATCTTCGTTCATCTTCGTGCATCTTCGTTCATCTTCGTGCTTCTTCGTGCATCTTCGTGCATCTTCGTGCGTCTTCGTGCATCTTCGTGCATCTTCGTGCATCTTCGTTCATCTTCGTGCATCTTCGTGCATCTCCGTGCATCTTCGTTCATCTCCGTTCATCTTCGTTCATCTCCGTTCATCTTCGTTCTTCTTCGTTCATCTTCGTGCATCTTCGTTCATCTTCGTTCATCTTCGTTCATCTTCGTGCATCTTCGTGCATCTCCGTGCATATTCGTGCATCTTCGTGCATCTTCAGTCATCTTCGTGCTTCTTCGTGCATCTTCGTGCATCTTCGTGCGTCTTCGTGCATCTTCGTGCATCTTCGTGCATCTTCGTGCATCTTCGTGCATATTCGTGCATATTCGTGCATCTTCGTGCATCTTCGTGCATCTTCGTGCATCTTCGTGCATCTTCGTGCATCTTCGTGCATCTTCGTGCATCTTTGTTCATTTTCGTGCATCTTCGTTCATCTTCGTTCATCTTCGTTCATCTTCGTTCATCTTCGTTCATCTTCGTTCATCTTCGTTCATCTTCGTTCATCTTCGTTCATCTTCGTTCATCTTCGTTCATCTTCGTTCATCTTCGTTCATCTTCGTGCTTCTTCGTGCATTTTCTTGCGTCTTCGTGCATCTTCGTGCATCTTCGTGCATATTCGTGCATCTTCGTGCATCTTCGTGCATCTTCGTGCATCTTTGTGCATCTTCGTGCATCTTCGTGCATCTTCGTGCATCTTCGTGCATCTTCGTGCATCTTCGTGCATCTTCGTGCATCTTCGTTCATCTTCGTTCATCTTCGTTCATCTTCGTTCATCTTCTTCTTCTTCTCCTTCTTCTTCTTCTGCTTCTTCGTGCTTCTACGTGCATCTTCGTGCTTCTTCGTGCATCTTCGTTCATCTTCGTGCATCTTCGTGCATCTTCGTGCATCTTCGTGCATCTTCATTCATCTTCGTTCATCTTCGTTCATTTTCGTTCATCTTCGTTCATCTTCGTTCATCTTCATTCATCTTCATTCATCTTCGTGCATCGTCGTTCATCTTCGTTCATCTTCGTTCATCTTCGTTCTTCTTCTTCTTTTTCTTCTTCTTCTTCTTCTTCTGCATTTTCGTGCATCTTCGTGCTTCTTCGTGCTTCTTCGTGCATCTTCGTGCATCTTCGTTCATCTTCGTTCATCTTCGTTCATCTTCGTTCATCTTCGTTCATCTTCGAGCATCTTCGTGCATCTCCGTGCATCTTCGTGCATCTTCGTGCATCTTCGTGCATCTTCGTTCATCTTCGTGCATCTTCGTTCATCTTCGTGCTTCTTCGTGAATCTTCGTGCATCTTCGTGCGTCTTCGTGCATCTTCGTGCATCTTCGTGCATCTTCGTTCATCTTCGTGCATCTTCGTGCATCTCCGTGCATCTTCGTTCATCTTCGTGCATCTTCGTTCATCTTCGTTCATCTTCGTTCATCTCCGTTCATCTTCGTTCATCTCCGTTCATCTTCGTTCTTCTCCGTTCATCTTCGTTCATCTCCGTTCATCTTCGTTCATCTTCGTTCTTCTTCTTCTTTTTCTTATTCTTCTTTTTCTTCTTCTGCATTTTCGTGCATCTTCGTGCTTCTTCGTGCATCTTCGTTCATCTTCGTTCATCTTCGTTCATCTTCGTGCATCTTCGTGCATCTCCGTGCATATTCGTGCATCTTCGTGCATCTTCAGTCATCTTCGTGCTTCTTCGTGCATCTTCGTGCATCTTCGTGCGTCTTCGTGCATCTTCGTGCATCTTCGTGCATCTTCGTGCATCTTCGTGCATCTTCGTGCATCTTCGTGCATATTCGTGCATCTTCGTGCATCTTCGTGCATCTTCGTGCATCTTCGTGCATCTTCGTGCATCTTCGTGCATCTTTGTTCATCTTCGTGCATCTTCGTTCATCTTCGTGCATCTTCGTTCATCTTCGTTCATCTTCGTTCATCTTCGTTCATCTTCGTTCATTTTCGTTCATCTTCGTTCATCTTTGTTCATCTTCGTTCATCTTCGTTCATCTTCGTTCATCTTCGTTCATCTTCGTTCATCTTCGTTCATCTTCGTTCATCTTCGTTCATCTTCGTTCATCTTCGTGCATCTTCGTTCATTTTCGTGCATCTTCGTTCATCTTCGTTCATCTTCGTTCATCTTCGTTCATCTTCATTCATCTTCGTGCATCGTCGTTCATCTTCGTTCATCTTCGTTCATCTTCGTTCTTCTTCTTCTTTTTCTTCTTCTTCTTCTTCTTCTTCTTCTGCATTTTCGTGCATCTTCGTGCTTCTTCGTGCTTCTTCGTGCATCTTCGTGCATCTTCGTGCATCTTCGTGCATATTCGTGCATCTTCGTGCATCTTCGTGCATCTTCGTGCATCTTCGTGCATCTTCGTGCATCTTCGTGCATCTTTGTTCATCTTCGTGCATCTTAGTTCATCTTCGTGCATCTTCGTTCATCTTCGTTCATCTTCGTTCATCTTCGTTCATTTTCGTTCATCTTCGTTCATCTTTATTCATCTTCGTTCATCTTCGTTCATCTTCGTTCATCTTCGTTCATCTTCGTTCATCTTCGTTCATCTTCGTGCTTCTTCGTGCATTTTCTTGCGTCTTCGTGCATCTTCGTGCATCTTCGTGCATATTCGTGCATCTTCGTGCATCTTTGTGCATCTTCGTGCATCTTTGTGCATCTTCGTGCATCTTCGTGCATCTTCGTGCATCTTCGTGCATCTTCGTGCATCTTCGTGCATCTTCGTTCATCTTCGTTCATCTTCGTTCATCTTCGTTCATCTTCTTCTTCTTCTCCTTCTTCTTCTTCTGCTTCTTCGTGCTTCTACGTGCATCTTCGTGCTTCTTCGTGCATCTTCGTTCATCTTCGTGCCTCTTCGTGCATCTTCGTGCATCTTCGTGCATCTTCGTGCATCTTCATTCATCTTCGTTCATCTTCGTTCATTTTCGTTCATCTTCGTTCATCTTCGTTCATCTTCGTTCATCTTCGTTCATCTTCGTTCATCTTCATTCATCTTCGTGCATCGTCGTTCATCTTCGTTTATCTTCGTTCATCTTCGTTCATCTTCGTTCTTCTTCTTCTTTTTCTTCTTCTTCTTCTTCTTCTTCTTCTGCATTTTCGTGCATCTTCGTGCTTCTTCGTGCTTCTTCGTGCATCTTCGTGCATCTTCGTTCATCTTCGTTCATCTTCGTTCATCTTCGTTCATCTTCGAGCATCTTCGTGCATCTCCGTGCATCTTCGTGCGTCTTCGTGCATCTTCGTGCATCTTCGTGCATCTTCGTTCATCTTAGTGCATCTTCGTGCATCTCCGTGCATTTTCGTTCATCTTCGTGCATCTTCGTTCATCTTCGTTCATCTTCGTTCATCTCCGTTCATCTTCGTTCATCTCCGTTCATCTTCGTTCTTCTTCGTTCATCTTCGTTCATCTCCGTTCATCTTCGTTCATCTTCGTTCTTCTTCTTCTTTTTCTTATTCTTCTTCTTCTTCTTCTTCTTCTGCATTTTCGTGCATCTTCGTGCTTCTTCGTGCATCTTCGTTCATCTTCGTTCATCTTCGTTCATCTTCGTGCATCTTCGTGCATCTTCGTGCATCTTCGTGCATCTTCGTGCATCTTTGTTCATCTTCGTGCATCTTCATTCATCTTCGTGCATCTTCGTTCATCTTCGTTCATCTTCGTTCATTTTCGTTCATCTTCGTTCATCTTTGTTCATCTTCGTTCATCTTCGTTCATCTTCGTTCATCTTCGTTCATCTTCGTTCATCTTCGTTCATCTTCGTTCATCTTCGTTCATCTTCGTTCATCTTCGTGCTTCTTCGTGCATTTTCTTGCGTCTTCGTGCATCTTCGTGCATCTTCCTGCATATTCGTGCATCTTCGTGCATCTTCGTGCATCTTTGTGCATCTTCGTGCATCTTCGTGCATCTTCGTGCATCTTCGTGCATCTTCGTGCATCTTCGTGCATCTTCGTGCATCTTCGTTCATCTTCGTTCATCTTCGTTCATCTTCGTTCATCTTCTTCTTCTTCTCCTTCTTCTTCTTCTGCTTCTTCGTGCTTCTACGTGCATCTTCGTGCTTCTTCGTGCATCTTCGTTCATCTTCGTGCATCTTCGTGCATCTTCGTGCATCTTCGTGCATCTTCGTGCATCTTCGTGCATCTTCATTCATCTTCGTTCATCTTCGTTCATTTTCGTTCATCTTCGTTCATCTTCGTTCATCTTCGTTCATCTTCATTCATCTTCGTGCATCGTCGTTCATCTTCGTTCATCTTCGTTCATCTTCGTTCATCTTCGTTCTTCTTCTTCTTTATCTTCTTCTTCTTCTTCTGCATTTTCGTGCATATTCGTGCTTCTTCGTGCTTCTTCGTGCATCTTCGTGCATCTTCGTGCATCTTCGTTCATCTTCGTTCATCTTCGTTCATCTTCGTTCATCTTCGTTCATCTTCGAGCATCTTCGTGCATCTCCGTGCATCTTCGTGCATCTTCGTGCATCTTCGTGCATCTTCGTGCATCTTCGTTCATCTTCGTGCATCTTCGTTCATCTTCGTGCTTCTTCGTGCATCTTCGTGCATCTTCGTGCGTCTTCGTGCATCTTCGTGCATCTTCGTGCATCTTCGTGCATCTTCGTTCATCTTCGTGCATCTTCGTGCATCTCCGTGCATCTTCGTTCATCTTCGTGCATCTTCGTTCATCTTCGTTCATCTTCGTTCTTCTCCGTTCATCTTCGTTCATCTCCGTTCATCTTCGTTCTTCTTCGTTCATCTTCGTTCATCTCCGTTCATCTTCGTTCATCTTCGTTCTTCTTCTTCTTTTTCTTATTCTTCTTCTTCTTCTTCTTCTGCATTTTCGTGCATCTTCGTGCTTCTTCGTCCATCTTCGTTCATCTTCGTTCATCTTCGTGCATCTTCGTGCATCTCCGTGCATATTCGTGCATCTTCGTGCATCTTCGTGCATCTTCAGTCATCTTCGTGCTTCTTCGTGCATCTTCGTGCATCTTCGTGCGTCTTCGTGCATCTTCGTGTATCTTCGTGCATCTTCGTGCATCTTCGTGCATCTTCGTGCATATTCGTGCATCTTCGTGCATCTTCGTGCATCTTCGTGCATCTTCGTGCATCTTCGTGCATCTTCGTGCATCTTCGTGCATCTTTGTTCATCTTCGTGCATCTTCGTTCATCTTCGTGCATCTTCGTTCATCTTCGTTCATCTTCGTTCATCTTCGTTCATTTTCGTTCATCTTCGTTCATCTTTGTTCATCTTCGTTCATCTTCGTTCATCTTCGTTCATCTTCGTTCATCTTCGTTCATCTTCGTTCATCTTCGTTCATCTTCGTTCATCTTCGTTCATCTTCGTTCATCTTCGTTCATCTTCGTTCATCTTCGTGCATCTTCGTTCATTTTCGTGCATCTTCGTTCATCTTCGTTCATCTTCGTTCATCTTCATTCATCTTCGTGCATCGTCGTTCATCTTCGTTCATCTTCGTTCATCTTCGTTCTTCTTCTTCTTTTTCTTCTTCTTCTTCTTCTTCTGCATTTTCGTGCATATTCGTGCTTCTTCGTGCATCTTCGTGCATCTTCGTTCATCTTCGTTCATCTTCGTTCATCTTCGTTCATCTTCGAGCATCTTCGTGCATCTCCGTGCATCTTCGTGCATCTTCGTGCATCTTCGTGCATCTTCGTGCATCTTCGTTCATCTTCGTGCATCTTCGTTCATCTTCGTGCTTCTTCGTGCATCTTCGTGCATCTTCGTGCGTCTTCGTGCATCTTCGTGCATCTTCGTGCATCTTCGTTCATCTTCGTGCATCTTCGTGCATCTCCGTGCATCTTCGTTCATCTTCGTGCATCTTCGTTCATCTTCGTTCATCTCCGTTCATCTTCGTTCATCTCCGTTCATCTTCGTTCTTCTTCGTTCATCTTCGTTCATCTCCGTTCATCTTCGTTCTTCTTCTTCTTTTTCTTATTCTTCTTCTTCTTCTTCTTCTGCATTTTCGTGCATCTTCGTGCTTCTTCGTGCATCTTCGTTCATCTTCGTTCATCTTCGTTCATCTTCGTGCATCTTCGTGCATCTCCGTGCATATTCGTGCATCTTCGTGCATCTTCAGTCATCTTCGTGCTTCTTCGTGCATCTTCGTGCATCTTCGTGCGTCTTCGTGCATCTTCGTGCATCTTCGTGCATCTTCGTGCATCTTCGTGCATCTTCGTGCATCTTCGTGCATCTTGGTGCATCTTCGTGCATCTTCGTGCATCTTCGTGCATCTTTGTTCATCTTCGTGCATCTTCGTTCATCTTCGTGCATCTTCGTTCATCTTCGTTCATCTTCGTTCATCTTCGTTCATTTTCGTTCATCTTCGTTCATCTTTGTTCATCTTCGTTCATCTTCGTTCATCTTCGTTCATCTTCGTTCATCTTCGTTCATCTTCGTTCATCTTCGTTCATCTTCGTTCATCTTCGTTCATCTTCGTTCATCTTCGTTCTTCTTCTTCTTTTTCTTCTTCTTCTTCTTCTTCTGCATTTTCGTGCATATTCGTGCTTCTTCGTGCTTCTTCGTGCATCTTCGTGCATCTTCGTTCATCTTCGTTCATCTTCGTTCATCTTCGTTCATCTTCGAGCATCTTCGTGCATCTCCGTGTATCTTCGTGCATCTTCGTGCATCTTCGTGCATCTTCGTGCATCTTCGTTCATCTTCGTGCATCTTCGTTCATCTTCGTGCTTCTTCGTGCATCTTCGTGCATCTTCGTGCGTCTTCGTGCATCTTCGTGCATCTTCGTGCATCTTCGTTCATCTTCGTGCATCTTCGTGCATCTTCGTTCATCTTCGTTCATCTTCGTTCATCTTCGTTCATCTCCGTTCATCTTCGTTCATCTCCGTTCATCTTCGTTCTTCTTCGTTCATCTTCGTTCATCTCCGTTCATCTTCGTTCATCTTCGTTCTTCTTCTTCTTTTTCTTATTCTTCTTCTTCTTCTTCTTCTGCATTTTCGTGCATCTTCGTGCTTCTTCGTGCATCTTCGTTCATCTTCGTTCATCTTCGTTCATCTTCGTGCATCTTCGTGCATCTCCGTGCATCTTCGTGCATCTTCGTGCTTCTTCGTGCATCTTCGTGCGTCTTCGTGCATCTTCGTGCATCTTCGTGCATCTTCGTGCATCTTCGTGCATATTCGTGCATCTTCGTGCATCTTCGTGCATCTTCGTGCATCTTCGTGCATCTTCGTGCATCTTCGTGCATCTTCGTGCATCTTTGTTCATCTTCGTGCATCTTCGTTCATCTTCGTGCATCTTCGTTCATCTTCGTTCATCTTCGTTCATCTTCGTTCATTTTCGTTCATCTTCGTTCATCTTTGTTCATCTTCGTTCATCTTCGTTCATCTTCGTTCATCTTCGTTCATCTTCGTTCATCTTCGTTCATCTTCGTTCATCTTCGTTCATCTTCGTTCATCTTCGTTCATCTTCGTTCATCTTCGTTCATCTTCGTGCTTCTTCGTGCATTTTCTTGCGTCTTCGTGCATCTTCGTGCATCTTCGTGCATATTCGTGCATCTTCGTGCATCTTCGTGCATCTTCGTGCATCTTCGTGCATCTTCGTGCATCTTCGTTCATTTTCGTTCATCTTCGTTCATCTTTGTTCATCTTCGTTCATCTTCGTTCATCTTCGTGCTTCTTCGTGCATTTTCTTGCGTCTTCGTGCATCTTCGTGCATCTTCGTGCATATTCGTGCATCTTCGTGCATCTTCGTTCATCTTCGTTCATCTTCGTTCATCTTCGTTCATTTTCGTTCATCTTCGTTCATCTTTGTTCATCTTCGTTCATCTTCGTTCATCTTCGTTCATCTTCGTTCATCTTCGTTCATCTTCGTTCATCTTCGTTCATCTTCGTTCATCTTCGTTCATCTTCGTTCATCTTCGTTCATCTTCGTTCATCTTCGTGCTTCTTCGTGCATTTTCTTGCGTCTTCGTGCATCTTCGTGCATCTTCGTGCATCTTCGTGCATCTTCGTGCATCTTCGTGCATCTTCGTGCATCTTCGTGCATCTTCGTGCATCTTCGTTCATCTTCGTTCATCTTCGTTCATCTTCGTTCATCTTCTTCTTCTTCTCCTTCTTCTTCTTCTGCTTCTTCGTGCTTCTACGTGCATCTTCGTGCTTCTTCGTGCATCTTCGTTCATCTTCGTGCATCTTCGTGCATCTTCGTGCATCTTCATTCATCTTCGTTCATCTTCGTTCATTTTCGTTCATCTTCGTTCATCTTCGTTCATCTTCATTCATCTTCGTGCATCGTCGTTCATCTTCGTTCATCTTCGTTCATCTTCGTTCATCTTCGTTCATCTTCGTTCTTCTTCTGCTTTTTCTTCTTCTTCTTCTTCTTCTTCTTCTGCATCTTCGTTCATCTTCGTTCATCTTCGTTCATCTTCGTTCATCTTCGTGCATCTTCGTACATCTTCGTGCCTCCTCGTGCATCTTCGTTCATCTTCGTGCATCTTCGTTCATCTTCGTTCATCTTCGTTCATCTTCGTTCATCTTCGTTCATCTTTGTTCATCTTCGTTCATCTTCGTGCATCTTCGTTCATCTTCGTGCTTCTTCGTGCATCTTCGTGCATCTTCGTGCGTCTTCGTGCATCTTCGTGCATCTTCGTGCATCTTCGTGCATCTTCGTTCATCTTCGTGCATCTTCGTGCATCTCCGTGCATCTTCGTTCATCTTCGTGCATCTTCGTTCATCTTCGTTCATCTTCGTCCATCTCCGTTCATCTTCGTTCATCTCCGATCATCTTCGTTCTTCTTCGTTCATCTTCGTTCATCTCCGTTCATCTTCGTTCATCTTCGTTCTTCTTCTTCTTTTTCTTATTCTTCTTCTTCTTCTTCTTCTGCATTTTCGTGCATCTTCGTGCTTCTTCGTGCATCTTCGTTCATCTTCGTTCATCTTCGTTCATCTTCGTGCATCTTCGTGCATCTCCGTGCATATTCGTGCATCTTCGTGCATCTTCGTGCATCTTCGTTCATCTTCGTTCATCTTCGTTCATTTTCGTTCATCTTCGTTCATCTTTGTTCATCTTTGTTCATCTTCGTTCATCTTCGTTCATCTTCGTTCATCTTCGTTCATCTTCGTTCATCTTCGTTCATCTTCGTTCATCTTCGTTCATCTTCGTTCATCTTCGTTCATCTTCGTTCATCTTCGTTCATCTTCGTTCATCTTCGTGCATCTTCGTTCATTTTCGTGCATCTTCGTGCATCTTCGTTCATCTTCGTTCATCTTCGTTCATCTTCGTTCATCTTCGTTCATCTTCGTTCATCTTCGTTCATCTTCGTTCATCTTCGTTCATCTTCGTTCATCTTCGTTCATCTTCGTTCATCTTCGTTCATCTTTGTTCATCTTCGTTCATCTTCGTGCATCTTCGTTCATCTTCGTGCATCTTCGTGCATCCTCGTGCATCTTCGTTCATCCTCGTTCATCTTCGTTCATCTTCGTGCATCTTCGTGCATCTTCTTGCATCTTCGTTCATCTTCGTTCATCTTCGTTCATCTTCGTTTATCTTCGTTCATCTTCGTTCATCTTCGTTCATCTTCGTTCATCTTCGTTTACCTTCGTTCAACTTCGTTCATTTTCGTTCATCTTCGTTCATCTTCGTTCATCTTCGTTCATCTTCGTTCATCTTCGTTCATCTTCGTGCATCTTCGTACATCTTCGTGCCTCCTCGTGCATCTTCGTTCATCTTCGTGCATCTTCGTTCATCTTCGTTCATCTTCGTTCATCTTCGTTCATCTTCGTTCATCTTCGTTCATCTTCGTTCATCTTCGTTCATCTTCGTGCATCTTCGTTCATCTTCGTTCATCTTTGTTCATCTTCGTGAATCTTCGTACGTCTTCGTGCATCTTCGTTCATCTTCGTGCATCTTAGTTCATCTTCGTGCATCTTCGTTCATCTTCGTTCATCTTCGTTCATCTTCATTCATCTTCGTTCATCTTCGTTCATCTTCGTTCATCTTCGTTCATCTTTGTTCATCTTCGTTCATCTTCGTTCATCTTCGTTCATCTTCGTTCATCTTCGTGCATCTTCGTTCATTTTCGTGCATCTTCGTGCATCTTCGTTCATCTTCGTTCATCTTCGTTCATTTTCGTTCATCTTCGTTCATCTTCGTTCATCTTAGTTCATCTTCGTTCATTTTCGTTCATCTTCGTTCATCTACGTTCACCTTCGTTCATCTTCGTTCATCTTCCTTCATCTTCGTTCATCTTCGTTTATCTTCGTTCATCTTCGTTCATCTTCGTTCATCTTCGTTCATCTTCGTTCATCTTCTTCTTCTTCTCCTTCTTCTTCTTCTGCTTCTTCGTGCTTCTACGTGCATCTTCGTGCTTCTTCGTGCATCATCGTCCATCTTCGTGCATCTTCGTGCATCTTCGTGCATCTTCGTGCATCTTCGTGCATCTTCGTGCATCTTCGTGCATCTTCGTGCGTCTTCGTGCATCTTCGTGCATCTTCGTGCATCTTCGTGCATCTTCGTGCATATTCGTGCATCTTCGTGCATCTTCGTGCATCTTCGTGCATCTTCGTGCATCTTCGTGCATCTTTGTTCATCTTCGTGCATCTTCGTTCATCTTCGTGCATCTTCGTTCATCTTCGTTCATCTTCGTTCATCTTCGTTCATCTTCGTTCATCTTCGTTCATCTTCGTTCATTTTCGTTCATCTTCGTTCATCTTTGTTCATCTTCGTTCATCTTCGTTCATCTTCGTTCATCTTCGTTCATCTTCGTTCATCTTCGTTCATCTTCGTTCATCTTCGTTCATCTTCGTGCATCTTCGTTCATTCTCGTGCATCTTCGTGCATCTTCGTTCATCTTCGTTCATCTTCGTTCATCTTCGTTCATCTTCGTTCATCTTCGTTCATCTTCGTTCATCTTCGTTCATCTTCGTTCATCTTTGTTCATCTTCGTTCATCTTCGTGCATCTTCGTTCATCTTCGTGCATCTTCGTGCATCCTCGTGCATCTTCGTTCATCCTCGTTCATCTTCGTTCATCTTCGTGCATCTTCGTGCATCTTCTTGCATCTTCGTTCATCTTCGTTCATCTTCGTTCATCTTCGTTTATCTTCGTTCATCTTCGTTCATCTTCGTTCATCTTCGTTCATCTTCGTTCATCTTCGTTTACCTTCGTTCAACTTCGTTCATTTTCGTTCATCTTCGTTCATCTTCGTTCATCTTCGTTCATCTTCGTTCATCTTCGTGCATCTTCGTACATCTTCGTGCCTCCTCGTGCATCTTCGTTCATCTTCGTGCATCTTCGTTCATCTTCGTTCATCTTCGTTCATCTTCGTTCATCTTCGTTCATCTTTGTTCATCTTCGTGAATCTTCGTGCGTCTTCGTGCATCTTCGTGCATCTTCGTTCATCTTAGTTCATCTTCGTGCATCTTCGTTCATCTTCGTTCATCTTCGTTCATCTTCGTTCATCTTCGTTCATCTTCGTTCATCTTCGTTCATCTTCGTTCATCTTCGTTCATCTTCGTGCATCTTCGTTCATCTTCGTTCATCTTCGTTCATCTTTGTTCATCTTCGTGAATCTTCGTACGTCTTCGTGCATCTTCGTGCATCTTCGTGCATCTTAGTTCATCTTCGTGCATCTTCGTTCATCTTCGTTCATCTTCGTGCATCTTCGTGCATCCTCGTGCATCTTCATTCATCCTCGTTCATCTTCGTTCATCTTCGTGCATCTTCGTGCATCTTCTTGCATCTTCGTTCATCTTCGTTCATCTTCGTTCATCTTCGTTTATCTTCGTTCATCTTCGTTCATCTTCGTTCATCTTCGTTCATCTTCGTTCATCTTCGTTTACCTTCGTTCAACTTCGTTCATTTTCGTTCATCTTCGTTCATCTTCGTTCATCTTCGTTCATCTTCGTTCATCTTCGTTCATCTTCGTGCATCTTCGTACATCTTCGTGCCTCCTCGTGCATCTTCGTTCATCTTCGTGCATCTTCGTTCATCTTCGTTCATCTTCGTTCATCTTCGTTCATCTTCGTTCATCTTTGTTCATCTTCGTGAATCTTCGTGCGTCTTCGTGCATCTTCGTGCATCTTCGTGCATCTTAGTTCATCTTCGTGCATCTTCGTTCATCTTCGTTCATCTTCGTTCATCTTCGTTCATCTTCGTTCATCTTCGTTCATCTTCGTTCATCTTTGTTCATCTTCGTGAATCTTCGTGCGTCTTCGTGCATCTTCGTGCATCTTCGTGCATCTTAGTTCATCTTCGTGCATCTTCGTTCATCTTCGTTCATCTTCGTTCATCTTCGTTCATCTTCGTTCATCTTCGTTCATCTTCGTTCATCTTTGTTCATCTTCGTGAATCTTCGTGCGTCTTCGTGCATCTTCGTGCATCTTCGTGCATCTTAGTTCATCTTCGTGCATCTTCGTTCATCTTCGTTCATCTTCGTTCATCTTCGTTCATCTTCGTGCATCTTCGTTCATCTTCGTTCATCTTCGTTCATCTTTGTTCATCTTCGTGAATCTTCGTACGTCTTCGTGCATCTTCGTGCATCTTCGTGCATCTTAGTTCATCTTCGTGCATCTTCGTTCATCTTCGTTCATCTTCGTTCATCTTCGTTCATCTTCGTTCATCTTCGTTCATCTTCGTTCATCTTTGTTCATCTTCGTTCATCTTCGTTCATCTTCGTTCATCTTCGTTCATCTTCGTGCATCTTCGTTCATTTTCGTGCATCTTCGTGCATCTTCGTTCATCTTCGTTCATCTTCGTTCATTTTCGTTCATCTTCGTTCATCTTCGTTCATCTTAGTTCATCTTCGTTCATTTTCGTTCATCTTCGTTCATCTACGTTCACCTTCGTTCATCTTCGTTCATCTTCCTTCATCTTCGTTCATCTTCGTTTATCTTCGTTCATCTTCGTTCATCTTCGTTCATCTTCGTTCATCTTCGTTCATCTTCGTTCATCTTCTTCTTCTTCTCCTTCTTCTTCTTCTGCTTCTTCGTGCTTCTACGTGCATCTTCGTGCTTCTTCGTGCATCATCGTCCATCTTCGTGCATCTTCGTGCATCTTCGTGCATCTTCGTGCATCTTCGTGCATCTTCGTGAATCTTCGTGCATCTTCGTGCATCTTCGTGCGTCTTCGTGCATCTTCGTGCATCTTCGTGCATCTTCGTGCATCTTCGTGCATATTCGTGCATCTTCGTGCATCTTCGTGCATCTTCGTGCATCTTCGTGCATCTTCGTGCATCTTCGTGCATCTTCGTGCATCTTTGTTCATCTTCGTGCATCTTCGTTCATCTTCGTGCATCTTCGTTCATCTTCGTTCATCTTCGTTCATCTTCGTTCATCTTCGTTCATCTTCGTTCATTTTCGTTCATCTTCGTTCATCTTTGTTCATCTTCGTTCATCTTCGTTCATCTTCGTTCATCTTCGTTCATCTTCGTTCATCTTCGTTCATCTTCGTGCATCTTCGTTCATTTTCGTGCATCTTCGTGCATCTTCGTTCATCTTCGTTCATCTTCGTTCATCTTCGTTCATCTTCGTTCATCTTCGTTCATCTTCGTTCATCTTTGTTCATCTTCGTTCATCTTCGTTCATCTTTGTTCATCTTCGTTCATCTTCGTGCATCTTCGTTCATCTTCGTTCATCTTCGTGCATCTTCTTGCATCTTCGTTCATCTTCGTTCATCTTCGTTCATCTTCGTTCATCTTCGTTCATCTTCGTGCATCTTCGTTCATTTTCGTGCATCTTCGTGCATCTTCGTTCATCTTCGTTCATCTTCGTTCATTTTCGTTCATCTTCGTTCATCTTCGTTCATCTTAGTTCATCTTCGTTCATTTTCGTTCATCTTCGTTCATCTACGTTCACCTTCGTTCATCTTCGTTCATCTTCCTTCATCTTCGTTCATCTTCGTTTATCTTCGTTCATCTTCGTTCATCTTCGTTCATCTTCGTTCATCTTCGTTCATCTTCGTTCATCTTCTTCTTCTTCTCCTTCTTCTTCTTCTTCTGCTTCTTCGTGCTTCTACGTGCATCTTCGTGCATCTTCGTGCTTCTTCGTGCATCATCGTCCATCCTCGTGCATCTTCGTGCATCTTCGTGCATCTTCGTGCATCTTCGTGCATCTTCGTGCATCTTCGTGCATCTTCGTGCGTCTTCGTGCATCTTCGTGCATCTTCGTGCATCTTCGTGCATCTTCGTGCATCTTCGTGCATATTCGTGCATCTTCGTGCATCTTCGTGCATCTTCGTGCATCTTCGTGCATCTTTGTTCATCTTCGTGCATCTTCGTTCATCTTCGTGCATCTTCGTTCATCTTTGTTCATCTTCGTTCATCTTCGTTCATCTTCGTTCATTTTCGTTCATCTTCGTTCATCTTTGTTCATCTTCGTTCATCTTAGTTCATCTTCGTTCATCTTCGTTCATCTTCGTTCATCTTCGTTCATCTTCGTGCATCTTCGTTCATTTTCGTGCATCTTCGTGCATCTTCGTTCATCTTCGTTCATCTTCGTTCATCTTCGTTCATCTTCGTTCATCTTCGTTCATCTTCGTTCATCTTCGTTCATCTTCGTTCATCTTTGTTCATCTTCGTTCATCTTTGTTCATCTTCGTTCATCTTCGTTCATCTTCGTTCATCTTCTTTCATCTTCGTGCATCTTCGTTCATTTTCGTGCATCTTCGTGCATCTTCGTTCATCTTCGTTCATCTTCGTTCATTTTCGTTCATCTTCGTTCATCTTCGTTCATCTTAGTTCATCTTCGTTCATTTTCGTTCATCTTCGTTCATCTACGTTCACCTTCGTTCATCTTCGTTCATCTTCCTTCATCTTCGTTCATCTTCGTTTATCTTCGTTCATCTTCGTTCATCTTCGTTCATCTTCGTTCATCTTCGTTCATCTTCGTTCATCTTCTTCTTCTTCTCCTTCTTCTTCTTCTGCTTCTTCGTGCTTCTACGTGCATCTTCGTGCTTCTTCGTGCATCATCGTCCATCTTCGTGCATCTTCGTGCATCTTCGTGCATCTTCGTGCATCTTCGTGCATCTTCGTGCATCTTCGTGCATCTTCGTGCGTCTTCGTGCATCTTCGTGCATCTTCGTGCATCTTCGTGCATCTTCGTGCATCTTCGTGCATCTTCGTGCATATTCGTGCATCTTCGTGCATCTTCGTGCATCTTCTTGCATCTTCGTTCATCTTCGTTCATCTTCGTTCATCTTCGTTCATCTTCGTTCATCTTCGTGCATCTTCGTTCATTTTCGTGCATCTTCGTGCATCTTCGTTCATCTTCGTTCATCTTCGTTCATTTTCGTTCATCTTCGTTCATCTTCGTTCATCTTAGTTCATCTTCGTTCATTTTCGTTCATCTTCGTTCATCTACGTTCACCTTCGTTCATCTTCGTTCATCTTCCTTCATCTTCGTTCATCTTCGTTTATCTTCGTTCATCTTCGTTCATCTTCGTTCATCTTCGTTCATCTTCGTTCATCTTCGTTCATCTTCTTCTTCTTCTCCTTCTTCTTCTTCTGCTTCTTCGTGCTTCTACGTGCATCTTCGTGCTTCTTCGTGCATCATCGTCCATCTTCGTGCATCTTCGTGCATCTTCGTGCATCTTCGTGCATCTTCGTGCATCTTCGTGCGTCTTCGTGCATCTTCGTGCATCTTCGTGCATCTTCGTGCATCTTCGTGCATCTTCGTGCATATTCGTGCATCTTCGTGCATCTTCGTGCATCTTCGTGCATCTTCGTGCATCTTTGTTCATCTTCGTGCATCTTCGTTCATCTTCGTGCATCTTCGTTCATCTTCGTTCATCTTCGTTCATCTTCGTTCATCTTCGTTCATCTTCGTTCATTTTCGTTCATCTTCGTTCATCTTTGTTCATCTTTGTTCATCTTCGTTCATCTTCGTTCATCTTCGTTCATCTTCGTTCATCTTCGTTCATCTTCGTTCATCTTCGTTTATCTTCGTTCATCTTCGTGCATCTTCGTTCATTTTCGTGCATCTTCGTGCATCTCCGTGCATCTTCGTTCATCTCCGTTCATCTTCGTTCATCTCCGTTCATCTTCGTTCTTCTTCGTTCATCTTCGTGCATCTTCGTTCATCTTCGTTCATCTTCGTTCATCTTCGTGCATCTTCGTGCATCTCCGTGCATATTCGTGCATCTTCGTGCATCTTCAGTCATCTTCGTGCTTCTTCGTGCATCTTCGTGCATCTTCGTGCGTCTTCGTGCATCTTCGTGCATCTTCGTGCATCTTCGTGCATCTTCGTGCATCTTCGTGCATATTCGTGCATATTCGTGCATCTTCGTGCATCTTCGTGCATCTTCGTGCATCTTCGTGCATCTTCGTGCATCTTCGTGCATCTTCGTGCATCTTCGTGCATCTTCGTGCATCTTCGTGCATCTTTGTTCATTTTCGTGCATCTTCGTGCATCTTCGTTCATCTTCGTTCATCTTCGTTCATCTTCGTTCATCTTCGTTCATCTTCGTTCATCTTCGTTCATCTTCGTTCATCTTCGTTCATCTTCGTTCATCTTCGTGCTTCTTCGTGCATTTTCTTGCGTCTTCGTGCTTCTTCGTGCATCTTCGTGCATATTCGTGCATCTTCGTGCATCTTCGTGCATCTTCGTGCATCTTTGTGCATCTTCGTGCATCTTCGTGCATCTTCGTGCATCTTTGTTCATCTTCGTGCATCTTCGTTCATCTTCGTGCATCTTCGTTCATCTTCGTTCATCTTCGTGCATCTTCGTGCATCTTCGTTCATCTTCGTGCATCTTCGTTCATCTTCGTGCATCTTCGTTCATCTTCGTTCATCTTCGTTCATCTTCGTTCATCTTCGTTCATCTTTGTTCATCTTCGTTCATCTTCGTTCATCTTCGTTCATCTTCGTTCATCTTCGTTCATCTTCGTGCATCTTCGTTCATTTTCGTGCATCTTCGTGCATCTTCGTTCTTCTTCGTTCATCTTCGTTCATCTTCGTTCATTTTCGTTCATCTTCGTTCATCTTTGTTCATCTTCGTTCATCTTCGTTCATCTTCGTTCATCTTCGTTCATCTTCGTTCATCTTCGTTCATCATCGTTCATCTTCGTTCATCTTCGTGCTTCTTCGTGCTTCTTCGTGCATCTTCGTGCATCTTCGTTCATCTTCGTTCATCTTCGTTCATCTTCGTTCATCTTCGTTCATCTTCGTTCATCTTCGTTCATCTTCGTTCATCTTCGTTCATCTTCGTTCATCTTCGTGCTTCTTCGTGCATTTTCTTGCGTCTTCGTGCATCTTCGTGCATCTTCGTGCATATTCGTGCATCTTCGTGCATCTTCGTGCATCTTCGTGCATCTTTGTGCATCTTCGTGCATCTTCGTGCATCTTCGTGCATCTTCGTGCATCTTCGTGCATCTTCGTGCATCTTCGTGCATCTTCGTTCATCTTCGTTCATCTTCGTTCATCTTCGTTCATCTTCTTCTTCTTCTCCTTCTTCTTCTTCTGCTTCTTCGTGCTTCTACGTGCATCTTCGTGCTTCTTCGTGCATCTTCGATCATCTTCGTGCATCTTCGTGCATCTTCGTGCATCTTCGTGCATCTTCGTGCATCTTCATTCATCTTCGTTCATCTTCGTTCATTTTCGTTTATCTTCGTTCATCTTCGTTCATCTTCGTTCATCTTCATTCATCTTCGTGCATCTTCGTTCATCTTCGTTCATCTTCGTTCATCTTCGTTCATCTTCGTTCATCTTCGTTCATCTTCGTGCATCTTCGTTCATTTTCGTGCATCTTCGTTCATCTTCGTTCATCTTCGTTCATCTTCGTTCATCTTCATTCATCTTCGTGCATCGTCGTTCATCTTCGTTCATCTTCGTTCATCTTCGTTCTTCTTCTTCTTTTTCTTCTTCTTCTTCTTCTTCTTCTTCTGCATTTTCGTGCATCTTCGTGCTTCTTCGTGCTTCTTCGTGCATCTTCGTGCATCTTCGTGCATCTTCGTGCATCTTCGTGCATATTCGTGCATCTTCGTGCATCTTCGTGCATCTTCGTGCATCTTCGTGCATCTTCGTGCATCTTCGTGCATCTTTGTTCATCTTCGTGCATCTTAGTTCATCTTCGTGCATCTTCGTTCATCTTCGTTCATCTTCGTTCATCTTCGTTCATTTTCGTTCATCTTCGTTCATCTTTATTCATCTTCGTTCATCTTCGTTCATCTTCGTTCATCTTCGTTCATCTTCGTTCATCTTCGTTCATCTTCGTGCTTCTTCGTGCATTTTCTTGCGTCTTCGTGCATCTTCGTGCATCTTCGTGCATATTCGTGCATCTTCGTGCATCTTTGTGCATCTTCGTGCATCTTTGTGCATCTTCGTGCATCTTCGTGCATCTTCGTGCATCTTCGTGCATCTTCGTGCATCTTCGTGCATCTTCGTTCATCTTCGTTCATCTTCGTTCATCTTCGTTCATCTTCTTCTTCTTCTCCTTCTTCTTCTTCTGCTTCTTCGTGCTTCTACGTGCATCTTCGTGCTTCTTCGTGCATCTTCGTTCATCTTCGTGCATCTTCGTGCATCTTCGTGCATCTTCGTGCATCTTCGTGCATCTTCATTCATCTTCGTTCATCTTCGTTCATTTTCGTTCATCTTCGTTCATCTTCGTTCATCTTCGTTCATCTTCGTTCATCTTCGTTCATCTTCATTCATCTTCGTGCATCGTCGTTCATCTTCGTTTATCTTCGTTCATCTTCGTTCATCTTCGTTCTTCTTCTTCTTTTTCTTCTTCTTCTTCTTCTTCTTCTTCTTCTGCATTTTCGTGCATCTTCGTGCTTCTTCGTGCTTCTTCGTGCATCTTCGTGCATCTTCGTTCATCTTCGTTCATCTTCGTTCATCTTCGTTCATCTTCGAGCATCTTCGTGCATCTCCGTGCATCTTCGTGCGTCTTCGTGCATCTTCGTGCATCTTCGTGCATCTTCGTTCATCTTAGTGCATCTTCGTGCATCTCCGTGCATTTTCGTTCATCTTCGTGCATCTTCGTTCATCTTCGTTCATCTTCGTTCATCTCCGTTCATCTTCGTTCATCTCCGTTCATCTTCGTTCTTCTTCGTTCATCTTCGTTCATCTCCGTTCATCTTCGTTCATCTTCGTTCTTCTTCTTCTTTTTCTTATTCTTCTTCTTCTTCTTCTTCTTCTGCATTTTCGTGCATCTTCGTGCTTCTTCGTGCATCTTCGTTCATCTTCGTTCATCTTCGTTCATCTTCGTGCATCTTCGTGCATCTTCGTGCATCTTCGTGCATCTTCGTGCATCTTTGTTCATCTTCGTGCATCTTCATTCATCTTCGTGCATCTTCGTTCATCTTCGTTCATCTTCGTTCATTTTCGTTCATCTTCGTTCATCTTTGTTCATCTTCGTTCATCTTCGTTCATCTTCGTTCATCTTCGTTCATCTTCGTTCATCTTCGTTCATCTTCGTTCATCTTCGTTCATCTTCGTTCATCTTCGTTCATCTTCGTTCATCTTCGTGCTTCTTCGTGCATTTTCTTGCGTCTTCGTGCATCTTCGTGCATCTTCCTGCATATTCGTGCATCTTCGTGCATCTTCGTGCATCTTCGTGCATCTTTGTGCATCTTCGTGCATCTTCGTGCATCTTCGTGCATCTTCGTGCATCTTCGTGCATCTTCGTGCATCTTCGTTCATCTTCGTTCATCTTCGTTCATCTTCGTTCATCTTCGTTCATCTTCTTCTTCTTCTCCTTCTTCTTCTTCTGCTTCTTCGTGCTTCTACGTGCATCTTCGTGCTTCTTCGTGCATCTTCGTTCATCTTCGTGCATCTTCGTGCATCTTCGTGCATCTTCGTGCATCTTCGTGCATCTTCGTGCATCTTCATTCATCTTCGTTCATCTTCGTTCATTTTCGTTCATCTTCGTTCATCTTCGTTCATCTTCGTTCATCTTCATTCATCTTCGTGCATCGTCGTTCATCTTCGTTCATCTTCGTTCATCTTCGTTCATCTTCGTTCTTCTTCTTCTTTATCTTCTTCTTCTTCTTCTGCATTTTCGTGCATCTTCGTGCTTCTTCGTGCTTCTTCGTGCATCTTCGTGCATCTTCGTGCATCTTCGTTCATCTTCGTTCATCTTCGTTCATCTTCGTTCATCTTCGTTCATCTTCGAGCATCTTCGTGCATCTCCGTGCATCTTCGTGCATCTTCGTGCATCTTCGTGCATCTTCGTGCATCTTCGTTCATCTTCGTGCATCTTCGTTCATCTTCGTGCTTCTTCGTGCATCTTCGTGCATCTTCGTGCGTCTTCGTGCATCTTCGTGCATCTTCGTGCATCTTCGTGCATCTTCGTTCATCTTCGTGCATCTTCGTGCATCTCCGTGCATCTTCGTTCATCTTCGTGCATCTTCGTTCATCTTCGTTCATCTTCGTTCTTCTCCGTTCATCTTCGTTCATCTCCGTTCATCTTCGTTCTTCTTCGTTCATCTTCGTTCATCTCCGTTCATCTTCGTTCATCTTCGTTCTTCTTCTTCTTTTTCTTATTCTTCTTCTTCTTCTTCTTCTGCATTTTCGTGCATCTTCGTGCTTCTTCGTCCATCTTCGTTCATCTTCGTTCATCTTCGTGCATCTTCGTGCATCTCCGTGCATATTCGTGCATCTTCGTGCATCTTCGTGCATCTTCAGTCATCTTCGTGCTTCTTCGTGCATCTTCGTGCATCTTCGTGCGTCTTCGTGCATCTTCGTGTATCTTCGTGCATCTTCGTGCATCTTCGTGCATCTTCGTGCATATTCGTGCATCTTCGTGCATCTTCGTGCATCTTCGTGCATCTTCGTGCATCTTCGTGCATCTTCGTGCATCTTCGTGCATCTTTGTTCATCTTCGTGCATCTTCGTTCATCTTCGTGCATCTTCGTTCATCTTCGTTCATCTTCGTTCATCTTCGTTCATTTTCGTTCATCTTCGTTCATCTTTGTTCATCTTCGTTCATCTTCGTTCATCTTCGTTCATCTTCGTTCATCTTCGTTCATCTTCGTTCATCTTCGTTCATCTTCGTTCATCTTCGTTCATCTTCGTGCATCTTCGTTCATTTTCGTGCATCTTCGTTCATCTTCGTTCATCTTCGTTCATCTTCATTCATCTTCGTGCATCGTCGTTCATCTTCGTTCATCTTCGTTCATCTTCGTTCTTCTTCTTCTTCTTCTTCTGCATTTTCGTGCATATTCGTGCTTCTTCGTGCATCTTCGTGCATCTTCGTTCATCTTCGTTCATCTTCGTTCATCTTCGTTCATCTTCGAGCATCTTCGTGCATCTCCGTGCATCTTCGTGCATCTTCGTGCATCTTCGTGCATCTTCGTGCATCTTCGTTCATCTTCGTGCATCTTCGTTCATCTTCGTGCTTCTTCGTGCATCTTCGTGCATCTTCGTGCGTCTTCGTGCATCTTCGTGCATCTTCGTGCATCTTCGTTCATCTTCGTGCATCTTCGTGCATCTCCGTGCATCTTCGTTCATCTTCGTGCATCTTCGTTCATCTTCGTTCATCTCCGTTCATCTTCGTTCATCTCCGTTCATCTTCGTTCTTCTTCGTTCATCTTCGTTCATCTCCGTTCATCTTCGTTCTTCTTCTTCTTTTTCTTATTCTTCTTCTTCTTCTTCTTCTGCATTTTCGTGCATCTTCGTGCTTCTTCGTGCATCTTCGTTCATCTTCGTTCATCTTCGTTCATCTTCGTGCATCTTCGTGCATCTCCGTGCATATTCGTGCATCTTCGTGCATCTTCGTGCATCTTCAGTCATCTTCGTGCTTCTTCGTGCATCTTCGTGCATCTTCGTGCGTCTTCGTGCATCTTCGTGCATCTTCGTGCATCTTCGTGCATCTTCGTGCATCTTCGTGCATCTTCGTGCATCTTGGTGCATCTTCGTGCATCTTCGTGCATCTTCGTGCATCTTCGTGCATCTTTGTTCATCTTCGTGCATCTTCGTTCATCTTCGTGCATCTTCGTTCATCTTCGTTCATCTTCGTTCATCTTCGTTCATTTTCGTTCATCTTCGTTCATCTTTGTTCATCTTCGTTCATCTTCGTTCATCTTCGTTCATCTTCGTTCATCTTCGTTCATCTTCGTTCATCTTCGTTCATCTTCGTTCATCTTCGTTCATCTTCGTTCATCTTCGTTCTTCTTCTTCTTCTTCTTCTTCTTCTTCTTCTTCTGCATTTTCGTGCATATTCGTGCTTCTTCGTGCTTCTTCGTGCATCTTCGTGCATCTTCGTTCATCTTCGTTCATCTTCGTTCATCTTCGTTCATCTTCGAGCATCTTCGTGCATCTCCGTGTATCTTCGTGCATCTTCGTGCATCTTCGTGCATCTTCGTGCATCTTCGTTCATCTTCGTGCATCTTCGTTCATCTTCGTGCTTCTTCGTGCATCTTCGTGCATCTTCGTGCGTCTTCGTGCATCTTCGTGCATCTTCGTGCATCTCCGTTCATCTTCGTGCATCTTCGTGCATCTCCGTGCATCTTCGTTCATCTTCGTGCATCTTCGTTCATCTTCGTTCATCTTCGTTCATCTTCGTTCATCTCCGTTCATCTTCGTTCATCTCCGTTCATCTTCGTTCTTCTTCGTTCATCTTCGTTCATCTCCGTTCATCTTCGTTCATCTTCGTTCTTCTTCTTCTTTTTCTTATTCTTCTTCTTCTTCTTCTTCTGCATTTTCGTGCATCTTCGTGCTTCTTCGTGCATCTTCGTTCATCTTCGTTCATCTTCGTTCATCTTCGTGCATCTTCGTGCATCTCCGTGCATATTCGTGCATCTTCGTGCATCTTCGTGCATCTTCAGTCATCTTCGTGCTTCTTCGTGCATCTTCGTGCGTCTTCGTGCATCTTCGTGCATCTTCGTGCATCTTCGTGCATCTTCGTGCATATTCGTGCATCTTCGTGCATCTTCGTGCATCTTCGTGCATCTTCGTGCATCTTCGTGCACCTTCGTGCATCTTTGTTCATCTTCGTGCATCTTCGTTCATCTTCGTGCATCTTCGTTCATCTTCGTTCATCTTCGTTCATCTTCGTTCATTTTCGTTCATCTTCGTTCATCTTTGTTCATCTTCGTTCATCTTCGTTCATCTTCGTTCATCTTCGTTCATCTTCGTTCATCTTCGTTCATCTTCGTTCATCTTCGTTCATCTTCGTTCATCTTCGTGCTTCTTCGTGCATTTTCTTGCGTCTTCGTGCATCTTCGTGCATCTTCGTGCATATTCGTGCATCTTCGTGCATCTTCGTGCATCTTCGTGCATCTTCGTGCATCTTCGTTCATTTTCGTTCATCTTCGTTCATCTTTGTTCATCTTCGTTCATCTTCGTTCATCTTCGTGCTTCTTCGTGCATTTTCTTGCGTCTTCGTGCATCTTCGTGCATATTCGTGCATCTTCGTGCATCTTCGTTCATCTTCGTTCATCTTCGTTCATCTTCGTTCATTTTCGTTCATCTTCGTTCATCTTTGTTCATCTTCGTTCATCTTCGTTCATCTTCGTTCATCTTCGTTCATCTTCGTTCATCTTCGTTCATCTTCGTTCATCTTCGTTCATCTTCGTTCATCTTCGTTCATCTTCGTTCATCTTCGTTCATCTTCGTGCTTCTTCGTGCATTTTCTTGCGTCTTCGTGCATCTTCGTGCATCTTCGTGCATCTTCGTGCATCTTCGTGCATCTTCGTGCATCTTCGTGCATCTTCGTGCATCTTCGTGCATCTTCGTTCATCTTCGTTCATCTTCGTTCATCTTCTTCTTCTTCTCCTTCTTCTTCTTCTGCTTCTTCGTGCTTCTACGTGCATCTTCGTGCTTCTTCGTGCATCTTCGTTCATCTTCGTGCATCTTCGTGCATCTTCATTCATCTTCGTTCATCTTCGTTCATTTTCGTTCATCTTCGTTCATCTTCGTTCATCTTCATTCATCTTCGTGCATCGTCGTTCATCTTCGTTCATCTTCGTTCATCTTCGTTCATCTTCGTTCATCTTCGTTCATCTTCGTTCTTCTTCTGCTTTTTCTTCTTCTTCTTCTTCTTCTTCTTCTGCATCTTCGTTCATCTTCGTTCATCTTCGTTCATCTTCGTTCATCTTCGTGCATCTTCGTACATCTTCGTGCCTCCTCGTGCATCTTCGTTCATCTTCGTGCATCTTCGTTCATCTTCGTTCATCTTCGTTCATCTTCGTTCATCTTCGTTCATCTTTGTTCATCTTCGTTCATCTTCGTGCATCTTCGTTCATCTTCGTGCTTCTTCGTGCATCTTCGTGCATCTTCGTGCGTCTTCGTGCATCTTCGTGCATCTTCGTGCATCTTCGTGCATCTTCGTTCATCTTCGTGCATCTTCGTGCATCTTCGTGCATCTTCGTTCATCTTCGTGCATCTTCGTTCATCTTCGTTCATCTTCGTCCATCTCCGTTCATCTTCGTTCATCTCCGATCATCTTCGTTCTTCTTCGTTCATCTTCGTTCATCTCCGTTCATCTTCGTTCATCTTCGTTCTTCTTCTTCTTTTTCTTATTCTTCTTCTTCTTCTTCTTCTTCTTCTGCATTTTCGTGCATCTTCGTGCTTCTTCGTGCATCTTCGTTCATCTTCGTTCATCTTCGTTCATCTTCGTGCATCTTCGTGCATCTCCGTGCATATTCGTGCATCTTCGTGCATCTTCGTGCATCTTCGTTCATCTTCGTTCATCTTCGTTCATTTTCGTTCATCTTCGTTCATCTTTGTTCATCTTCGTTCATCTTCGTTCATCTTCGTTCATCTTCGTTCATCTTCGTTCATCTTCGTTCATCTTCGTTCATCTTCGTTCATCTTCGTTCATCTTCGTTCATCTTCGTTCATCTTCGTTCATCTTCGTGCATCTTCGTTCATTTTCGTGCATCTTCGTGCATCTTCGTTCATCTTCGTTCATCTTCGTTCATCTTCGTTCATCTTCGTTCATCTTCGTTCATCTTCGTTCATCTTCGTTCATCTTCGTTCATCTTCGTTCATCTTCGTTCATCTTCGTTCATCTTCGTTCATCTCTGTTCATCTTCGTTCATCTTCGTGCATCTTCGTTCATCTTCGTGCATCTTCGTGCATCCTCGTGCATCTTCGTTCATCCTCGTTCATCTTCGTTCATCTTCGTGCATCTTCGTGCATCTTCTTGCATCTTCGTTCATCTTCGTTCATCTTCGTTCATCTTCGTTTATCTTCGTTCATCTTCGTTCATCTTCGTTCATCTTCGTTCATCTTCGTTCATCTTCGTTTACCTTCGTTCAACTTCGTTCATTTTCGTTCATCTTCGTTCATCTTCGTTCATCTTCGTTCATCTTCGTTCATCTTCGTTCATCTTCGTTCATCTTCGTGCATCTTCGTACATCTTCGTGCCTCCTCGTGCATCTTCGTTCATCTTCGTGCATCTTCGTTCATCTTCGTTCATCTTCGTTCATCTTCGTTCATCTTCGTTCATCTTCGTTCATCTTCGTTCATCTTCGTTCATCTTCGTTCATCTTCGTTCATCTTCGTGCATCTTCGTTCATCTTTGTTCATCTTCGTGAATCTTCGTACGTCTTCGTGCATCTTCGTTCATTTTCGTGCATCTTCGTGCATCTTCGTTCATCTTCGTTCATCTTCGTTCATTTTCGTTCATCTTCGTTCATCTTCGTTCATCTTAGTTCATCTTCGTTCATTTTCGTTCATCTTCGTTCATCTACGTTCACCTTCGTTCATCTTCGTTCATCTTCCTTCATCTTCGTTCATCTTCGTTTATCTTCGTTCATCTTCGTTCATCTTCGTTCATCTTCGTTCATCTTCGTTCATCTTCTTCTTCTTCTCCTTCTTCTTCTTCTGCTTCTTCGTGCTTCTACGTGCATCTTCGTGCTTCTTCGTGCATCATCGTCCATCTTCGTGCATCTTCGTGCATCTTCGTGCATCTTCGTGCATCTTCGTGCATCTTCGTGCGTCTTCGTGCATCTTCGTGCATCTTCGTGCATCTTCGTGCATCTTCGTGCATATTCGTGCATCTTCGTGCATCTTCGTGCATCTTCGTGCATCTTCGTGCATCTTTGTTCATCTTCGTGCATCTTCGTTCATCTTCGTGCATCTTCGTTCATCTTCGTTCATCTTCGTTCATCTTCGTTCATCTTCGTTCATCTTCGTTCATCTTCGTTCATCTTCGTTCATCTTCGTTCATTTTCGTTCATCTTCGTTCATCTTTGTTCATCTTCGTTCATCTTCGTTCATCTTCGTTCATCTTCGTTCATCTTCGTTCATCTTCGTTCATCTTCGTTCATCTTCGTTCATCTTCGTTCATCTTCGTTCATCTTCGTTCATCTTCGTGCATCTTCGTTCATTCTCGTGCATCTTCGTGCATCTTCGTTCATCTTCGTTCATCTTCGTTCATCTTCGTTCATCTTCGTTCATCTTCGTTCATCTTCGTTCATCTTCGTTCATCTTTGTTCATCTTCGTTCATCTTCGTGCATCTTCGTTCATCTTCGTGCATCTTCGTGCATCCTCGTGCATCTTCGTTCATCCTCGTTCATCTTCGTTCATCTTCGTGCATCTTCGTGCATCTTCTTGCATCTTCGTTCATCTTCGTTCATCTTCGTTCATCTTCGTTTATCTTCGTTCATCTTCGTTCATCTTCGTTCATCTTCGTTCATCTTCGTTCATCTTCGTTTACCTTCGTTCAACTTCGTTCATTTTCGTTCATCTTCGTTCATCTTCGTTCATCTTCGTTCATCTTCGTTCATCTTCGTTCATCTTCGTGCATCTTCGTACATCTTCGTGCCTCCTCGTGCATCTTCGTTCATCTTCGTGCATCTTCGTTCATCTTCGTTCATCTTCGTTCATCTTCGTTCATCTTCGTTCATCTTTGTTCATCTTCGTGAATCTTCGTGCGTCTTCGTGCATCTTCGTGCATCTTCGTTCATCTTAGTTCATCTTCGTGCATCTTCGTTCATCTTCGTTCATCTTCGTTCATCTTCGTTCATCTTCGTTCATCTTCGTTCATCTTCGTTCATCTTCGTTCATCTTCGTTCATCTTCGTTCATCTTCGTGCATCTTCGTTCATCTTCGTTCATCTTCGTTCATCTTTGTTCATCTTCGTGAATCTTCGTACGTCTTCGTGCATCTTCGTGCATCTTCGTGCATCTTAGTTCATCTTCGTGCATCTTCGTTCATCTTCGTTCATCTTCGTGCATCTTCGTGCATCCTCGTGCATCTTCATTCATCCTCGTTCATCTTCGTTCATCTTCGTGCATCTTCGTGCATCTTCTTGCATCTTCGTTCATCTTCGTTCATCTTCGTTCATCTTCGTTTATCTTCGTTCATCTTCGTTCATCTTCGTTCATATTCGTTCATCTTCGTTCATCTTCGTTCATCTTCGTTTACCTTCGTTCAACTTCGTTCATTTTCGTTCATCTTCGTTCATCTTCGTTCATCTTCGTTCATCTTCGTTCATCTTCGTTCATCTTCGTGCATCTTCGTACATCTTCGTGCCTCCTCGTGCATCTTCGTTCATCTTCGTGCATCTTCGTTCATCTTCGTTCATCTTCGTTCATCTTCGTTCATCTTCGTTCATCTTTGTTCATCTTCGTGCATCTTCGTGCATCTTCGTACATCTTCGTGCCTCCTCGTGCATCTTCGTTCATCTTCGTGCATCTTCGTTCATCTTCGTTCATCTTCGTTCATCTTCGTTCATCTTCGTTCATCTTTGTTCATCTTCGTGAATCTTCGTGCGTCTTCGTGCATCTTCGTGCATCTTCGTGCATCTTAGTTCATCTTCGTGCATCTTCGTTCATCTTCGTTCATCTTCGTTCATCTTCGTTCATCTTCGTTCATCTTCGTTCATCTTCGTTCATCTTCGTTCATCTTTGTTCATCTTCGTGAATCTTCGTGCGTCTTCGTGCATCTTCGTGCATCTTCGTGCATCTTAGTTCATCTTCGTGCATCTTCGTTCATCTTCGTTCATCTTCGTTCATCTTCGTTCATCTTCGTTCATCTTCGTTCATCTTCGTTCATCTTTGTTCATCTTCGTGAATCTTCGTGCGTCTTCGTGCATCTTCGTGCATCTTCGTGCATCTTAGTTCATCTTCGTGCATCTTCGTTCATCTTCGTTCATCTTCGTTCATCTTCGTGCATCTTCGTTCATCTTCGTTCATCTTTGTTCATCTTCGTGAATCTTCGTACGTCTTCGTGCATCTTCGTGCATCTTCGTGCATCTTAGTTCATCTTCGTGCATCTTCGTTCATCTTCGTTCATCTTCGTTCATATTCGTTCATCTTCGTTCATCTTCGTTCATCTTCGTTCATCTTCGTTCATCTTTGTTCATCTTCGTTCATCTTCGTTCATCTTCGTTCATCTTCGTTCATCTTCGTGCATCTTCGTTCATTTTCGTGCATCTTCGTGCATCTTCGTTCATCTTCGTTCATCTTCGTTCATTTTCGTTCATCTTCGTTCATCTTCGTTCATCTTAGTTCATCTTCGTTCATTTTCGTTCATCTTCGTTCATCTACGTTCACCTTCGTTCATCTTCGTTCATCTTCCTTCATCTTCGTTCATCTTCGTTTATCTTCGTTCATCTTCGTTCATCTTCGTTCATCTTCGTTCATCTTCGTTCATCTTCTTCTTCTTCTCCTTCTTCTTCTTCTGCTTCTTCGTGCTTCTACGTGCATCTTCGTGCTTCTTCGTGCATCATCGTCCATCTTCGTGCATCTTCGTGCATCTTCGTGCATCTTCGTGCATCTTCGTGAATCTTCGTGCATCTTCGTGCATCTTCGTGCGTCTTCGTGCATCTTCGTGCATCTTCGTGCATCTTCGTGCATCTTCGTGCATATTCGTGCATCTTCGTGCATCTTCGTGCATCTTCGTGCATCTTCGTGCATCTTCGTGCATCTTCGTGCATCTTCGTGCATCTTTGTTCATCTTCGTGCATCTTCGTTCATCTTCGTGCATCTTCGTTCATCTTCGTTCATCTTCGTTCATCTTCGTTCATCTTCGTGCATCTTCGTACATCTTCGTGCCTCCTCGTGCATTTTCGTTCATCTTCGTGCATCTTCGTTCATCTTCGTTCATCTTCGTTCATCTTCGTTCATCTTCGTTCATCTTCGTTCATCTTCGTTCATCTTCGTTCATCTTCGTTCATCTTCGTGCATCTTCGTTCATCTTCGTTCATCTTTGTTCATCTTCGTGAATCTTCGTACGTCTTCGTGCATCTTCGTTCATTTTCGTGCATCTTCGTGCATCTTCGTTCATCTTCGTTCATCTTCGTTCATTTTCGTTCATCTTCGTTCATCTTCGTTCATCTTAGTTCATCTTCGTTCATTTTCGTTCATCTTCGTTCATCTACGTTCACCTTCGTTCATCTTCGTTCATCTTCCTTCATCTTCGTTCATCTTCGTTTATCTTCGTTCATCTTCGTTCATCTTCGTTCATCTTCGTTCATCTTCGTTCATCTTCTTCTTCTTCTCCTTCTTCTTCTTCTGCTTCTTCGTGCTTCTACGTGCATCTTCGTGCTTCTTCGTGCATCATCGTCCATCTTCGTGCATCTTCGTGCATCTTCGTGCATCTTCGTGCATCTTCGTGCATCTTCGTGCGTCTTCGTGCATCTTCGTGCATCTTCGTGCATCTTCGTGCATCTTCGTGCATATTCGTGCATCTTCGTGCATCTTCGTGCATCTTCGTGCATCTTCGTGCATCTTTGTTCATCTTCGTGCATCTTCGTTCATCTTCGTGCATCTTCGTTCATCTTCGTTCATCTTCGTTCATCTTCGTTCATCTTCGTTCATCTTCGTTCATCTTCGTTCATCTTCGTTCATCTTCGTTCATTTTCGTTCATCTTCGTTCATCTTTGTTCATCTTCGTTCATCTTCGTTCATCTTCGTTCATCTTCGTTCATCTTCGTTCATCTTCGTTCATCTTCGTTCATCTTCGTTCATCTTCGTTCATCTTCGTGCATCTTCGTTCATTCTCGTGCATCTTCGTGCATCTTCGTTCATCTTCGTTCATCTTCGTTCATCTTCGTTCATCTTCGTTCATCTTCGTTCATCTTCGTTCATCTTCGTTCATCTTTGTTCATCTTCGTTCATCTTCGTGCATCTTCGTTCATCTTCGTGCATCTTCGTGCATCCTCGTGCATCTTCGTTCATCCTCGTTCATCTTCGTTCATCTTCGTGCATCTTCGTGCATCTTCTTGCATCTTCGTTCATCTTCGTTCATCTTCGTTCATCTTCGTTTATCTTCGTTCATCTTCGTTCATCTTCGTTCATCTTCGTTCATCTTCGTTCATCTTCGTTTACCTTCGTTCAACTTCGTTCATTTTCGTTCATCTTCGTTCATCTTCGTTCATCTTCGTTCATCTTCGTTCATCTTCGTTCATCTTCGTGCATCTTCGTACATCTTCGTGCCTCCTCGTGCATCTTCGTTCATCTTCGTGCATCTTCGTTCATCTTCGTTCATCTTCGTTCATCTTCGTTCATCTTCGTTCATCTTTGTTCATCTTCGTGAATCTTCGTGCGTCTTCGTGCATCTTCGTGCATCTTCGTTCATCTTAGTTCATCTTCGTGCATCTTCGTTCATCTTCGTTCATCTTCGTTCATCTTCGTTCATCTTCGTTCATCTTCGTTCATCTTCGTTCATCTTCGTTCATCTTCGTTCATCTTCGTTCATCTTCGTGCATCTTCGTTCATCTTCGTTCATCTTCGTTCATCTTTGTTCATCTTCGTGAATCTTCGTACGTCTTCGTGCATCTTCGTGCATCTTCGTGCATCTTAGTTCATCTTCGTGCATCTTCGTTCATCTTCGTTCATCTTCGTGCATCTTCGTGCATCCTCGTGCATCTTCATTCATCCTCGTTCATCTTCGTTCATCTTCGTGCATCTTCGTGCATCTTCTTGCATCTTCGTTCATCTTCGTTCATCTTCGTTCATCTTCGTTTATCTTCGTTCATCTTCGTTCATCTTCGTTCATATTCGTTCATCTTCGTTCATCTTCGTTCATCTTCGTTTACCTTCGTTCAACTTCGTTCATTTTCGTTCATCTTCGTTCATCTTCGTTCATCTTCGTTCATCTTCGTTCATCTTCGTTCATCTTCGTGCATCTTCGTACATCTTCGTGCCTCCTCGTGCATCTTCGTTCATCTTCGTGCATCTTCGTTCATCTTCGTTCATCTTCGTTCATCTTCGTTCATCTTCGTTCATCTTTGTTCATCTTCGTGAATCTTCGTGCGTCTTCGTGCATCTTCGTGCATCTTCGTGCATCTTAGTTCATCTTCGTGCATCTTCGTTCATCTTCGTTCATCTTCGTTCATCTTCGTTCATCTTCGTTCATCTTCGTTCATCTTCGTTCATCTTCGTTCATCTTTGTTCATCTTCGTGAATCTTCGTGCGTCTTCGTGCATCTTCGTGCATCTTCGTGCATCTTAGTTCATCTTCGTGCATCTTCGTTCATCTTCGTTCATCTTCGTTCATCTTCGTTCATCTTCGTTCATCTTCGTTCATCTTCGTTCATCTTTGTTCATCTTCGTGAATCTTCGTGCGTCTTCGTGCATCTTCGTGCATCTTCGTGCATCTTAGTTCATCTTCGTGCATCTTCGTTCATCTTCGTTCATCTTCGTTCATCTTCGTGCATCTTCGTTCATCTTCGTTCATCTTTGTTCATCTTCGTGAATCTTCGTACGTCTTCGTGCATCTTCGTGCATCTTCGTGCATCTTAGTTCATCTTCGTGCATCTTCGTTCATCTTCGTTCATCTTCGTTCATCTTCGTTCATCTTCGTTCATCTTCGTTCATCTTCGTTCATCTTCGTTCATCTTTGTTCATCTTCGTTCATCTTCGTTCATCTTCGTTCATCTTCGTTCATCTTCGTGCATCTTCGTTCATTTTCGTGCATCTTCGTGCATCTTCGTTCATCTTCGTTCATCTTCGTTCATTTTCGTTCATCTTCGTTCATCTTCGTTCATCTTAGTTCATCTTCGTTCATTTTCGTTCATCTTCGTTCATCTACGTTCACCTTCGTTCATCTTCGTTCATCTTCCTTCATCTTCGTTCATCTTCGTTTATCTTCGTTCATCTTCGTTCATCTTCGTTCATCTTCGTTCATCTTCGTTCATCTTCTTCTTCTTCTCCTTCTTCTTCTTCTGCTTCTTCGTGCTTCTACGTGCATCTTCGTGCTTCTTCGTGCATCATCGTCCATCTTCGTGCATCTTCGTGCATCTTCGTGCATCTTCGTGCATCTTCGTGAATCTTCGTGCATCTTCGTGCATCTTCGTGCATCTTCGTGCATATTCGTGCATCTTCGTGCATCTTCGTGCATCTTCGTGCATCTTCGTGCATCTTCGTGCATCTTCGTGCATCTTCGTGCATCTTTGTTCATCTTCGTGCATCTTCGTTCATCTTCGTGCATCTTCGTTCATCTTCGTTCATCTTCGTTCATCTTCGTTCATCTTCGTTCATCTTCGTTCATTTTCGTTCATCTTCGTTCATCTTTGTTCATCTTCGTTCATCTTCGTTCATCTTCGTTCATCTTCGTTCATCTTCGTTCATCTTCGTTCATCTTCGTTCATCTTCGTTCATCTTCGTGCATCTTCGTTCATTTTCGTGCATCTTCGTGCATCTTCGTTCATCTTCGTTCATCTTCGTTCATCTTCGTTCATCTTCGTTCATCTTCGTTCATCTTCGTTCATCTTCGTTCATCTTTGTTCATCTTCGTTCATCTTCGTGCATCTTCGTTCATCTTCGTTCATCTTCGTGCATCTTCTTGCATCTTCGTTCATCTTCGTTCATCTTCGTTCATCTTCGTTCATCTTCGTTCATCTTCGTGCATCTTCGTTCATTTTCGTGCATCTTCGTGCATCTTCGTTCATCTTCGTTCATCTTCGTTCATTTTCGTTCATCTTCGTTCATCTTCGTTCATCTTAGTTCATCTTCGTTCATTTTCGTTCATCTTCGTTCATCTACGTTCACCTTCGTTCATCTTCGTTCATCTTCGTTCATCTTCGAGCATCTTCGTGCATCTCCGTGCATCTTCGTGCATCTTCGTGCATCTTCGTGCATCTTCGTGCATCTTCGTTCATCTTCGTGCATCTTCGTTCATCTTCGTGCTTCTTCGTGCATCTTCGTGCATCTTCGTGCGTCTTCGTGCATCTTCGTGCATCTTCGTGCATCTTCGTTCATCTTCGTGCATCTTCGTGCATCTCCGTGCATCTTCGTTCATCTTCGTGCATCTTCGTTCATCTTCGTTCATCTCCGTTCATCTTCGTTCATCTCCGTTCATCTTCGTTCTTCTTCGTTCATCTTCGTTCATCTCCGTTCATCTTCGTTCTTCTTCTTCTTTTTCATATTCTTCTTCTTCTTCTTCTTCTGCATTTTCGTGCATCTTCGTGCTTCTTCGTGCATCTTCGTTCATCTTCGTTCATCTTCGTTCACCTTCGTTCATCTTCGTGCATCTTCGTGCATCTCCGTGCATATTCGTGCATCTTCGTGCATCTTCGTGCATCTTCAGTCATCTTCGTGCTTCTTCGTGCATCTTCGTGCATCTTCGTGCGTCTTCGTGCATCTTCGTGCATCTTCGTGCATCTTCGTGCATCTTCGTGCATCTTCGTGCATCTTCGTGCATCTTGGTGCATCTTCGTGCATCTTCGTGCATCTTCGTGCATCTTTGTTCATCTTCGTGCATCTTCGTTCATCTTCGTGCATCTTCGTTCATCTTCGTTCATCTTCGTTCATCTTCGTTCATTTTCGTTCATCTTCGTTCATCTTTGTTCATCTTCGTTCATCTTCGTTCATCTTCGTTCATCTTCGTTCATCTTCGTTCATCTTCGTTCATCTTCGTTCATCTTCGTTCATCTTCGTTCATCTTCGTTCTTCTTCTTCTTTTTCTTCTTCTTCTTCTTCTTCTTCTTCTGCATTTTCGTGCATATTCGTGCTTCTTCGTGCTTCTTAGTGCATCTTCGTGCATCTTCGTTCATCTTCGTTCATCTTCGTTCATCTTCGTTCATCTTCGAGCATCTTCGTGCATCTCCGTGTATCTTCGTGCATCTTCGTGCATCTTCGTGCATCTTCGTGCATCTTCGTTCATCTTCGTGCATCTTCGTTCATCTTCGTGCTTCTTCGTGCATCTTCGTGCATCTTCGTGCGTCTTCGTGCATCTTCGTGCATCTTCGTGCATCTTCGTTCATCTTCGTGCATCTTCGTGCATCTCCGTGCATCTTCGTTCATCTTCGTGCATCTTCGTTCATCTTCGTTCATCTTCGTTCATCTTCGTTCATCTCCGTTCATCTTCGTTCATCTCCGTTCATCTTCGTTCTTCTTCGTTCATCTTCGTTCATATCCGTTCATCTTCGTTCATCTTCGTTCTTCTTCTTCTTTTTCTTATTCTTCTTCTTCTTCTTCTTCTGCATTTTCGTGCATCTTCGTGCTTCTTCGTGCATCTTCGTTCATCTTCGTTCATCTTCGTTCATCTTCGTGCATCTTCGTGCATCTCCGTGCATATTCGTGCATCTTCGTGCATCTTCGTGCATCTTCAGTCATCTTCGTGCTTCTTCGTGCATCTTCGTGCGTCTTCGTGCATCTTCGTGCATCTTCGTGCATCTTCGTGCATCTTCGTGCATATTCGTGCATCTTCGTGCATCTTCGTGCATCTTCGTGCATCTTCGTGCATCTTCGTGCATCTTCGTGCATCTTTGTTCATCTTCGTGCATCTTCGTTCATCTTCGTGCATCTTCGTTCATCTTCGTTCATCTTCGTTCATCTTCGTTCATTTTCGTTCATCTTCGTTCATCTTTGTTCATCTTCGTTCATCTTCGTTCATCTTCGTTCATCTTCGTTCATCTTCGTTCATCTTCATTCATCTTCGTTCATCTTCGTTCATCTTCGTTCATCTTCGTTCATCTTCGTTCATCTTCGTTCATCTTCGTGCTTCTTCGTGCATTTTCTTGCGTCTTCGTGCATCTTCGTGCATCTTCGTGCATATTCGTGCATCTTCGTGCATCTTCGTGCATCTTCGTGCATCTTCGTGCATCTTCGTTCATTTTCGTTCATCTTCGTTCATCTTTGTTCATCTTCGTTCATCTTCGTTCATCTTCGTGCTTCTTCGTGCATTTTCTTGCGTCTTCGTGCATCTTCGTGCATCTTCGTGCATATTCGTGCATCTTCGTGCATCTTCGTTCATCTTCGTTCATCTTCGTTCATCTTCGTTCATTTTCGTTCATCTTCGTTCATCTTTGTTCATCTTCGTTCATCTTCGTTCATCTTCGTTCATCTTCGTTCATCTTCGTTCATCTTCGTTCATCTTCGTTCATCTTCGTTCATCTTCGTTCATCTTCGTTCATCTTCGTTCATCTTCGTTCATCTTCGTGCTTCTTCGTGCATTTTCTTGCGTCTTCGTGCATCTTCGTGCATCTTCGTGCATCTTCGTGCATCTTCGTGCATCTTCGTGCATCTTCGTGCATCTTCGTGCATCTTCGTGCATCTTCGTTCATCTTCGTTCATCTTCGTTCATCTTCGTTCATCTTCTTCTTCTTCTCCTTCTTCTTCTTCTGCTTCTTCGTGCTTCTACGTGCATCTTCGTGCTTCTTCGTGCATCTTCGTTCATCTTCGTGCATCTTCGTGCATCTTCATTCATCTTCGTTCATCTTCGTTCATTTTCGTTCATCTTCGTTCATCTTCGTTCATCTTCATTCATCTTCGTGCATCGTCGTTCATCTTCGTTCATCTTCGTTCATCTTCGTTCATCTTCGTTCATCTTCGTTCTTCTTCTGCTTTTTCTTCTTCTTCTTCTTCTTCTTCTTCTGCATCTTCGTTCATCTTCGTTCATCTTCGTTCATCTTCGTTCATCTTCGTGCATCTTCGTACATCTTCGTGCCTCCTCGTGCATCTTCGTTCATCTTCGTGCATCTTCGTTCATCTTCGTTCATCTTCGTTCATCTTCGTTCATCTTCGTTCATCTTTGTTCATCTTCGTTCATCTTCGTGCATCTTCGTTCATCTTCGTGCTTCTTCGTGCATCTTCGTGCATCTTCGTGCGTCTTCGTGCATCTTCGTGCATCTTCGTGCATCTTCGTGCATCTTCGTTCATCTTCGTGCATCTTCGTGCATCTCCGTGCATCTTCGTTCATCTTCGTGCATCTTCGTTCATCTTCGTCCATCTCCGTTCATCTTCGTTCATCTCCGATCATCTTCGTTCTTCTTCGTCCATCTTCGTTCATCTCCGTTCATCTTCGTTCATCTTCGTTCTTCTTCTTCTTTTTCTTATTCTTCTTCTTCTTCTTCTTCTGCATTTTCGTGCATCTTCGTGCTTCTTCGTGCATCTTCGTTCATCTTCGTTCATCTTCGTTCATCTTCGTGCATCTTCGTGCATCTCCGTGCATATTCGTGCATCTTCGTGCATCTTCGTGCATCTTCGTTCATCTTCGTTCATCTTCGTTCATTTTCGTTCATCTTCGTTCATCTTTGTTCATCTTCGTTCATCTTCGTTCATCTTCGTTCATCTTCGTTCATCTTCGTTCATCTTCGTTCATCTTCGTTCATCTTCGTTCATCTTCGTTCATCTTCGTTCATCTTCGTTCATCTTCGTTCATCTTCGTTCATCTTCGTGCATCTTCGTTCATTTTCGTGCATCTTCGTGCATCTTCGTTCATCTTCGTTCATCTTCGTTCATCTTCGTTCATCTTCGTTCATCTTCGTTCATCTTCGTTCATCTTCGTTCATCTTCGTTCATCTTCGTTCATCTTCGTTCATCTTCGTTCATCTTCGTTCATCTTTGTTCATCTTCGTTCATCTTCGTGCATCTTCGTTCATCTTCGTGCATCTTCGTGCATCCTCGTGCATCTTCGTTCATCCTCGTTCATCTTCGTTCATCTTCGTGCATCTTCGTGCATCTTCTTGCATCTTCGTTCATCTTCGTTCATCTTCGTTCATCTTCGTTTATCTTCGTTCATCTTCGTTCATCTTCGTTCATCTTCGTTCATCTTCGTTCATCTTCGTTTACCTTCGTTCAACTTCGTTCATTTTCGTTCATCTTCGTTCATCTTCGTTCATCTTCGTTCATCTTCGTTCATCTTCGTTCATCTTCGTTCATCTTCGTGCATCTTCGTACATCTTCGTGCCTCCTCGTGCATCTTCGTTCATCTTCGTGCATCTTCGTTCATCTTCGTTCATCTTCGTTCATCTTCGTTCATCTTCGTTCATCTTCGTTCATCTTCGTTCATCTTCGTTCATCTTCGTGCATCTTCGTTCATCTTCGTTCATCTTTGTTCATCTTCGTGAATCTTCGTACGTCTTCGTGCATCTTCGTTCATTTTCGTGCATCTTCGTGCATCTTCGTTCATCTTCGTTCATCTTCGTTCATTTTCGTTCATCTTCGTTCATCTTCGTTCATCTTAGTTCATCTTCGTTCATTTTCGTTCATCTTCGTTCATCTACGTTCACCTTCGTTCATCTTCGTTCATCTTCCTTCATCTTCGTTCATCTTCGTTTATCTTCGTTCATCTTCGTTCATCTTCGTTCATCTTCGTTCATCTTCGTTCATCTTCTTCTTCTTCTCCTTCTTCTTCTTCTGCTTCTTCGTGCTTCTACGTGCATCTTCGTGCTTCTTCGTGCATCATCGTCCATCTTCGTGCATCTTCGTGCATCTTCGTGCATCTTCGTGCATCTTCGTGCATCTTCGTGCATCTTCGTGCGTCTTCGTGCATCTTCGTGCATCTTCGTGCATCTTCGTGCATCTTCGTGCATATTCGTGCATCTTCGTGCATCTTCGTGCATCTTCGTGCATCTTCGTGCATCTTTGTTCATCTTCGTGCATCTTCGTTCATCTTCGTGCATCTTCGTTCATCTTCGTTCATCTTCGTTCATCTTCGTTCATCTTCGTTCATCTTCGTTCATCTTCGTTCATCTTCGTTCATTTTCCTTCATCTTCGTTCATCTTTGTTCATCTTCGTTCATCTTCGTTCATCTTCGTTCATCTTCGTTCATCTTCGTTCATCTTCGTTCATCTTCGTTCATCTTCGTTCATCTTCGTTCATCTTCGTGCATCTTCGTTCATTCTCGTGCATCTTCGTGCATCTTCGTTCATCTTCGTTCATCTTCGTTCATCTTCGTTCATCTTCGTTCATCTTCGTTCATCTTCGTTCATCTTCGTTCATCTTTGTTCATCTTCGTTCATCTTCGTGCATCTTCGTTCATCTTCGTGCATCTTCGTGCATCCTCGTGCATCTTCGTTCATCCTCGTTCATCTTCGTTCATCTTCGTTCATCTTCGTTCATCTTCGTTCATCTTCGTTCATCTTTGTTCATCTTCGTGAATCTTCGTACGTCTTCGTGCATCTTCGTGCATCTTCGTGCATCTTAGTTCATCTTCGTGCATCTTCGTTCATCTTCGTTCATCTTCGTGCATCTTCGTGCATCCTCGTGCATCTTCATTCATCCTCGTTCATCTTCGTTCATCTTCGTGCATCTTCGTGCATCTTCTTGCATCTTCGTTCATCTTCGTTCATCTTCGTTCATCTTCGTTTATCTTCGTTCATCTTCGTTCATCTTCGTTCATCTTCGTTCATCTTCGTTCATCTTCGTTCATCTTCGTTTACCTTCGTTCAACTTCGTTCATTTTCGTTTATCTTCGTTCATCTTCGTTCATCTTCGTTCATCTTCGTTCATCTTCGTTCATCTTCGTGCATCTTCGTACATCTTCGTGCCTCCTCGTGCATCTTCGTTCATCTTCGTGCATCTTCGTTCATCTTCGTTCATCTTCGTTCATCTTCGTTCATCTTCGTTCATCTTTGTTCATCTTCGTGAATCTTCGTGCGTCTTCGTGCATCTTCGTGCATCTTCGTGCATCTTAGTTCATCTTCGTGCATCTTCGTTCATCTTCGTTCATCTTCGTTCATCTTCGTTCATCTTCGTTCATCTTCGTTCATCTTCGTTCATCTTCGTTCATCTTCGTTCATCTTTGTTCATCTTCGTGAATCTTCGTGCGTCTTCGTGCATCTTCGTGCATCTTCGTGCATCTTAGTTCATCTTCGTGCATCTTCGTTCATCTTCGTTCATCTTCGTTCATCTTCGTTCATCTTCGTTCATCTTCGTTCATCTTCGTTCATCTTTGTTCATCTTCGTGAATCTTCGTGCGTCTTCGTGCATCTTCGTGCATCTTCGTGCATCTTAGTTCATCTTCGTGCATCTTCGTTCATCTTCGTTCATCTTCGTTCATCTTCGTTCATCTTCGTGCATCTTCGTTCATCTTCGTTCATCTTTGTTCATCTTCGTGAATCTTCGTACGTCTTCGTGCATCTTCGTGCATCTTCGTGCATCTTAGTTCATCTTCGTGCATCTTCGTTCATCTTCGTTCATCTTCGTTCATCTTCGTTCATCTTCGTTCATCTTCGTTCATCTTCGTTCATCTTTGTTCATCTTCGTTCATCTTCGTTCATCTTCGTTCATCTTCGTTCATCTTCGTGCATCTTCGTTCATTTTCGTGCATCTTCGTGCATCTTCGTTCATCTTCGTTCATCTTCGTTCATTTTCGTTCATCTTCGTTCATCTTCGTTCATCTTAGTTTATCTTCGTTCATTTTCGTTCATCTTCGTTCATCTACGTTCACCTTCGTTCATCTTCGTTCATCTTCCTTCATCTTCGTTCATCTTCGTTTATCTTCGTTCATCTTCGTTCATCTTCGTTCATCTTCGTTCATCTTCGTTCATCTTCTTCTTCTTCTCCTTCTTCTTCTTCTGCTTCTTCGTGCTTCTACGTGCATCTTCGTGCTTCTTCGTGCATCATCGTCCATCTTCGTGCATCTTCGTGCATCTTCGTGCATCTTCGTGCATCTTCGTGCATCTTCGTGAATCTTCGTGCATCTCCGTGCATCTTCGTGCGTCTTCGTGCATCTTCATGCATCTTCGTGCATCTTCGTGCATCTTCGTGCATATTCGTGCATCTTCGTGCATCTTCGTGCATCTTCGTGCATCTTCGTGCATCTTCGTGCATCTTCGTGCATCTTCGTGCATCTTCGTGCATCTTTGTTCATCTTCGTGCATCTTCGTTCATCTTCGTGCATCTTCGTTCATCTTCGTTCATCTTCGTTCATCTTCGTTCATCTTCGTTCATCTTCGTTCATCTTCGTTCATTTTCGTTCATCTTCGTTCATCTTTGTTCATCTTCGTTCATCTTCGTTCATCTTCGTTCATCTTCGTTCATCTTCGTTCATCTTCGTTCATCTTCGTTCATCTTCGTGCATCTTCGTTCATTTTCGTGCATCTTCGTGCATCTTCGTTCATCTTCGTTCATCTTCGTTCATCTTCGTTCATCTTCGTTCATCTTCGTTCATCTTCGTTCATCTTCGTTCATCTTCGTTCATCTTCGTTCATCTTTGTTCATCTTCGTTCATCTTCGTGCATCTTCGTTCATCTTCGTTCATCTTCGTGCATCTTCTTGCATCTTCGTTCATCTTCGTTCATCTTCGTTCATCTTCGTTCATCTTCGTTCATCTTCGTGCATCTTCGTTCATTTTCGTGCATCTTCGTGCATCTTCGTTCATCTTCGTTCATCTTCGTTCATTTTCGTTCATCTTCGTTCATCTTCGTTCATCTTAGTTCATCTTCGTTCATTTTCGTTCATCTTCGTTCATCTACGTTCACCTTCGTTCATCTTCGTTCATCTTCCTTCATCTTCGTTCATCTTCGTTTATCTTCGTTCATCTTCGTTCATCTTCGTTCATCTTCGTTCATCTTCGTTCATCTTCGTTCATCTTCGTTCATCTTCGTTCATTTTCTTCTTCTTCTCCTTCTTCTTCTTCTTCTGCTTCTTCGTGCTTCTACGTGCATCTTCGTGCATCTTCGTGCTTCTTCGTGCATCATCGTCCATCCTCGTGCATCTTCGTGCATCTTCGTGCATCTTCGTGCATCTTCGTGCATCTTCGTGCATCTTCGTGCATCTTCGTGCGTCTTCGTGCATCTTCGTGCATCTTCGTGCATCTTCGTGCATCTTCGTGCATCTTCGTGCATATTCGTGCATCTTCGTGCATCTTCGTGCATCTTCGTGCATCTTTGTTCATCTTCGTGCATCTTCGTTCATCTTCGTGCATCTTCGTTCATCTTTGTTCATCTTCGTTCATCTTCGTTCATCTTCGTTCATCTTCGTTCATCTTCGTTCATTTTCGTTCATCTTCGTTCATCTTTGTTCATCTTCGTTCATCTTAGTTCATCTTCGTTCATCTTCGTTCATCTTCGTTCATCTTCGTTCATCTTCGTTCATCTTCGTTCATCTTCGTTCATCTTCGTGCATCTTCGTTCATTTTCGTGCATCTTCGTGCATCTTCGTTCATCTTCGTTCATCTTCGTTCATCTTCGTTCATCTTCGTTCATCTTCGTTCATCTTCGTTCATCTTCGTTCATCTTTGTTCATCTTCGTTCATCTTTGTTCATCTTCGTTCATCTTCGTTCATCTTCGTTCATCTTCTTTCATCTTCGTGCATCTTCGTTCATTTTCGTGCATCTTCGTGCATCTTCGTTCATCTTCGTTCATCTTCGTTCATTTTCGTTCATCTTCGTTCATCTTCGTTCATCTTAGTTCATCTTCGTTCATTTTCGTTCATCTTCGTTCATCTACGTTCACCTTCGTTCATCTTCGTTCATCTTCCTTCATCTTCGTTCATCTTCGTTTATCTTCGTTCATCTTCGTTCATCTTCGTTCATCTTCGTTCATCTTCGTTCATCTTCGTTCATCTTCTTCTTCTTCTCCTTCTTCTTCTTCTGCTTCTTCGTGCTTCTACGTGCATCTTCGTGCTTCTTCGTGCATCATCGTCCATCTTCGTGCATCTTCGTGCATCTTCGTGCATCTTCGTGCATCTTCGTGCATCTTCGTGCATCTTCGTGCATCTTCGTGCGTCTTCGTGCATCTTCGTGCATCTTCGTGCATCTTCGTGCATCTTCGTGCATCTTCGTGCATCTTCGTGCATCTTCGTGCATCTTCGTGCATATTCGTGCATCTTCGTGCATCTTCGTGCATCTTCTTGCATCTTCGTTCATCTTCGTTCATCTTCGTTCATCTTCGTTCATCTTCGTTCATCTTCGTGCATCTTCGTTCATTTTCGTGCATCTTCGTGCATCTTCGTTCATCTTCGTTCATTTTCGTTCATCTTCGTTCATCTTCGTTCATCTTAGTTCATCTTCGTTCATTTTCGTTCATCTTCGTTCATCTACGTTCACCTTCGTTCATCTTCGTTCATCTTCCTTTATCTTCGTTCATCTTCGTTTATCTTCGTTCATCTTCGTTCATCTTCGTTCATCTTCGTTCATCTTCGTTCATCTTCGTTCATCTTCGTTCATCTTCTTCTTCTTCTCCTTCTTCTTCTTCTGCTTCTTCGTGCTTCTACGTGCATCTTCGTGCTTCTTCGTGCATCATCGTCCATCTTCGTGCATCTTCGTGCATCTTCGTGCATCTTCGTGCATCTTCGTGCATCTTCGTGCGTCTTCGTGCATCTTCGTGCATCTTCGTGCATCTTCGTGCATCTTCGTGCATCTTCGTGCATATTCGTGCATCTTCGTGCATCTTCGTGCATCTTCGTGCATCTTCGTGCATCTTCGTGCATCTTTGTTCATCTTCGTGCATCTTCGTTCATCTTCGTGCACCTTCGTTCATCTTCGTTCATCTTCGTTCATCTTCGTTCATCTTCGTTCATCTTCGTTCATCTTCGTTCATCTTCGTTCATCTTCGTTCATTTTCGTTCATCTTCGTTCATCTTTGTTCATCTTCGTTCATCTTCGTTCATCTTCGTTCATCTTCGTTCATCTTCGTTCATCTTCGTTTATCTTCGTTCATCTTCGTGCATCTTCGTTCATTTTCGTGCATCTTCGTGCATCTTCGTTCATCTTCGTTCATCTTCGTTCATCTTCGTTCATCTTCGTTCATCTTCGTTCATCTTCGTTCATCTTCGTTCATCTTCGTTCATCTTCGTTCATCTTTGTTCATCTTCGTTCATCTTCGTTCATCTTCGTTCATCTTCGTGCATCTTCGTTCATTTTCGTGCATCTTCGTGCATCTTCGTTCATCTTCGTTCATCTTCGTTCATTTTCGTTCATCTTCGTTCATCTTCGTTCATCTTCGTTCATCTTAGTTCATCTTCGTTCATTTTCGTTCATCTTCGTTCATCTACGTTCACCTTCGTTCATCTTCGTTCATCTTCCTTCATCTTCGTTCATCTTCGTTTATCTTCGTTCATCTTCGTTCATCTTCGTTCATCTTCGTTCATCTTCGTTCATCTTCGTTCATCTTCTTCTTCTTCTCCTTCTTCTTCTTCTGCTTCTTCGTGCTTCTACGTGCATCTTCGTGCTTCTTCGTGCATCATCGTCCATCTTCGTGCATCTTCGTGCATCTTCGTGCATCTTCGTGCATCTTCGTGCATCTTCGTGCATCTTCGTGCATCTTCGTGCGTCTTCGTGCATCTTCGTGCATCTTCGTGCATCTTCGTGCATCTTCGTGCATCTTCGTGCATATTCGTGCATCTTCGTGCATCTTCGTGCATCTTCGTGCATCTTCGTGCATCTTTGTTCATCTTCGTGCATCTTCGTTCATCTTCGTGCATCTTCGTTCATCTTCGTTCATCTTCGTTCATCTTCGTTCATCTTCGTTCATCTTCGTTCATCTTCGTTCATCTTCGTTCATTTTCGTTCATCTTCGTTCATCTTTGTTCATCTTCGTTCATCTTCGTTCATCTTCGTTCATCTTCGTTCATCTTCGTTCATCTTCGTTCATCTTCGTTCATCTTCGTGCATCTTCGTTCATTTTCGTGCATCTTCGTGCATCTTCGTTCATCTTCGTTCATCTTCGTTTATCTTCGTTCATCTTCGTTCATCTTCGTTCATCTTCGTTCATCTTCGTTCATCTTCGTTCATCTTCGTTCATCTTTGTTCATCTTCGTTCATCTTCGTGCATCTTCGTTCATCTTCGTTCATCTTCGTGCATCTTCTTGCATCTTCGTTCATCTTCGTTCATCTTCGTTCATCTTCGTTCATTTTCGTTCATCTTCGTTCATCTTCGTGCATCTTCGTACATCTTCGTGCCTCCTCGTGCATCTTCGTTCATCTTCGTGCATCTTCGTTCATCTTCGTTTATCTTCGTGCATCTTCGTTCATCTTCGTTCATCTTCGTTCATCTTTGTTCATCTTCGTGAATCTTCGTACGTCTTCGTGCATCTTCGTGCATCTTCGTGCATCTTAGTTCATCTTCGTGCATCTTCGTTCATCCTCGTTCATCTTCGTTCATCTTCGTGCATCTTCGTGCATCTTCTTGCATCTTCGTTCATCTTCGTTCATCTTCGTTCATCTTCGTTCATCTTCGTTCATCTTCGTTCATCTTCGTGCATCTTCGTACATCTTCGTGCCTCCTCGTGCATCTTCGTTCATCTTCGTGCATCTTCGTTCATCTTCGTTCATCTTCGTGCATCTTCGTTCATCTTCGTTCATCTTCGTTCATCTTTGTTCATCTTCGTGAATCTTCGTACGTCTTCGTGCATCTTCGTGCATCTTCGTGCATCTTAGTTCATCTTCGTGCATCTTCGTTCATCTTCGTTCATCTTCGTTCATCTTCGTTCATCTTCGTTCATCTTCGTTCATCTTCGTTCATCTTCGTTCATCTTTGTTCATCTTCGTTCATCTTCGTTCATCTTCGTTCATCTTCGTTCATCTTCGTGCATCTTCGTTCATTTTCGTGCATCTTCGTGCATCTTCGTTCATCTTCGTTCAACTTCGTTTATCTTCGTTCATCTTCGTTCATCTTCGTTCATCTTAGTTCATCTTCGTTCATTTTCGTTCATCTTCGTTCATCTACGTTCACCTTCGTTCATCTTCGTTCATCTTCCTTCATCTTCGTTCATCTTCGTTCATCTTCGTTCATCTTCGTTCATCTTCGTTCATCTTAGTTCATCTTCGTTCATCTTCGTTCATCTTCGTTCATCTTCGTTCATCTTCGTTCATCTTCGTTCATCTTCGTGCATCTTCGTTCATTTTCGTGCATCTTCGTGCATCTTCGTTCATCTTCGTTCATCTTCGTTCATCTTCGTTCATCTTCGTTCATCTTCGTTCATCCTCGTTCATCTTCGTTCATCTTCGTTCATCTTCGTTCATCTTCGTTCATCTTTGTTCATCTTCGTTCATCTTCGTGCATCTTCGTTCATCTTCGTGCATCTTCGTGCATCCTCGTGCATCTTCGTTCATCCTCGTTCATCTTCGTTCATCTTCGTGCATCTTCGTGCATCTTCTTGCATCTTCGTTCATCTTCGTTCATCTTCGTTCATCTTCGTTTATCTTCGTTCATCTTCGTTCATCTTCGTTCATCTTCGTTCATCTTCGTTCATCTTCGTTCATCTTCGTTTACCTTCGTTCAACTTCGTTCATTTTCGTTCATCTTCGTTCATCTTCGTTCATCTTCGTTCATCTTCGTTCATCTTCGTGCATCTTCGTACATCTTCGTGCCTCCTCGTGCATCTTCGTTCATCTTCGTGCATCTTCGTTCATCTTCGTTCATCTTCGTTCATCTTCGTTCATCTTTGTTCATCTTCGTGAATCTTCGTGCGTCTTCGTGCATCTTCGTGCATCTTCGTGCATCTTAGTTCATCTTCGTGCATCTTCGTTCATCTTCGTTCATCTTCGTTCATCTTCGTTCATCTTCGTTCATCTTCGTTCATCTTCGTTCATCTTCGTTCATCTTCGTTCATCTTCGTTCATCTTCGTTCATCTTCGTGCATCTTCGTTCATCTTCGTTCATCTTCGTTCATCTTTGTTCATCTTCGTGAATCTTCGTACGTCTTCGTGCATCTTCGTGCATCTTCGTGCATCTTAGTTCATCTTCGTGCATCTTCGTTCATCTTCGTTCATCTTCGTTCATCTTCAGTAACTGTACAGCAAGAGTTCGAGCACACATTCTGCCGCATAACATGGGAATCTCCATAAGAAAACCATCAAAAAAGCTAAGGTCCGAAAAGCACAAAATTTACGCGAAAAGTAGGGGGGGTAGATCAAAAGTGGGTCTTATACAAGGTGGGTCAAAAGTTTCTTAGGCGAGCGGTGTGTGTTTAGCGGAAATGTCCATATACAGGGAAGTTACAAAATTGAGAGCGACCTCTATGAGACATTATAAATACGGGGCGGATGAAAAGTAACATAAGGGCCTTATACGGGGTGAGGCTCGACGGGGTAGATCAAAAGTGGGTCTTATACAAGGCGGATCAAAAGTATCATAGGCGAGTGGTGTGTAGTGGAAATGACCATAGTTACAAAATTGCGAGTGACCCCGATGAGACATTATAAATACGGGGCGGATGAAAAGTAACAAATACGATCAAGAGTAACATAAGGGCCTTATATACGGGGTGAGGCTCAACGGGGTGGAAGTAACAAATACGGGGTGGATCAAAAGTGGGTCTTATACAAGGTGGATCGAAAGTATCTTAGGCGAGTGGTGTGAAGTGGAAATGTCCATATACAGGGAAGTCAGGAAGGAAGAAGAGATAAGTTTTGCATATATATATACAAGGGGCACCCTCTATGAGACATAGCAAGCGAGAATGGCCCAAAACATTCCCAGAGGCGTACGAGTCAGTGGCCCACCTGTAAACGTCAACCAGAGGCGTACGAGCCGGTGGTCCACCTGTCTGTCGACGAAACATCGAAAACGTCAACCAGATGCGTACGAGTCCTATAACGTCAAAGGTGAACCAATGAAACGTTGAAAACGTCAAGCGTCAAACGATGAAATGTCAAGCGTCAAACGATGAAACGTGATACGAAACGTCAAACGACGAAACGTCGAAAACGTCAACCAGAGGCGTACGAGTCAGTGGCCCACCTGTCTGTCGACGAAACATCGAAAACGTCAACCAGAGGCGTACGAGTCCTATAACGTCAAAGGTGAACCAATGAAACGTTGAAAACGTCAAGCGTCAAACGTTGAAAACGTCAAGCGTCAAACGTTGAAAACGTCAAGCGTCAAACGATGAAACGTTGAAAACGTCAAACGTCAAACGTCGAAAACGTCAAGCGTCAAACGATGAAACGTCGAAAACGTCAACCAGAGGCGCACGAGTCGGTGGCCCGCCTGTAAACGTCAACCAGAGGCGTACGAGTCGGTGGATGGCTTAGTATTTGTAACATTCTTAGAGCATAACACGTGATATGTCAAACGTTATATGTGAAGAGAAATTCTTGTGATAGGAAATAAAAAACCAATTACCTAATCTAAAATTTTTATTAAATCTGATAATGTCGGAATTATTAAGGCTGTAAAATTTGCACACATAAATCGTAGTTTAGAGGAATCTTAGATTTTAGACAATTTTTCATGAATCACAAGAGTTCGTTATTGAATAGTGTCCCCAGGGTGTTATCTGTTCCGGGCAATGGCCAGAAACGTTGAACTGCCCTTTAAAGCTTTGCTATCACGTCAAACCGATACGTTGTCACGTCAAATGTCATGTTGCCACGTCAAATGTCGTGTTGTCACGTCAAACGTCAAGCGTCAAACGTCACGTTGTCGCGTCAAATGTTACGTTGTCGCTTCAAATGTCATGTTGTCACGTCAAATGTCGCGTTGTTGCGTCGAATGGAACTTCATATTAGATGATAATGAAAAGTTTAAATTCGAATGGATCAAGTTCAGACGATCGAACTAGTCTATATGTCAAACGCCATATGTGAACCGAAATTCTATCCTTGTGATAGGAAATAAAAAAACCAATTACCTACTCTAAAATTTTTATTGAATTCACATTATTGTCGGAACTATTAAGGCTGTAAAATTTATATAAGTTTTTTGCACACTAGACTCAAACATATATAATCGAAAGCAAATATCAACTGATGATAAATTGTAGTTTAGAGGAATCTTAGATTTCAGACAATTTTTCATAAATCACAAGAGTTCGTTATTGAATAGTGTCCCCAGGGTAAGGTGTTATCCGTTCCAGGAACCAAGTAACGTTTATCATCCTCTGGGCTGAGGGCAACCTTATATTGGACTGTGGAGTACACTTGATGTTTTTCAGAACGAATTAGATTTTGAACTACAGTTTTCTGTTGCCAACTATTGAGACATTCTTCATAATCTTCATACGTTATTGTAGTTTTTACAACAGATAACTTTACCCCCTTAGCTTTCTTTGTCACCCCCACGTTCTTAAGTTCAGACTCTATTTCATCCTCATCATACCCTTCATCAATCAACTTCTTCCGTTTCTTAGCGACATCCTCATCAGTTGTCAACACCTTAGTTGTGTAGAGTTTCGAACGAAGGCCCACGTACTCAGTCATTGGAACACCATTATTTTCATCCTTCATCATTCCCAAGACTTTCTTATTCACCAGAGGAATGCCATATATATTTCCGGGAGCATAGTCGCTTGTATCAAAACGCCGATGACAGTCACGCTTCATAACTTCATAAGGATCTTGATGGAGCTCATAAATCAGAGAGTCAGTGTCTGTGTACATGACTGAGCAGCAGGGGAAAGCATCAATCATGTATCCATAGTGAAAATCATAAATTGTAGTTTTAGCAAGATCTAGAATTGCCTGCCCCACATATATTGGCTTGTTTAACCAGATCATAAGCTTCCGCAATTCTACTGCTACTAGATCGGGCTTTTCACTGAAAATAGTGCTGTTTTTGAACTCAGGCTTGGCGATGTAAGCCTCCGCGCCATACCTTCCGTTCCACTCTGTTAAAAGCTTCACATTAACCCTCTTTCGAACGTTTCCCATTGTTTTACCTGAAACATAGGGACACATTAATATTTCGGAGGATTTATCTTTAATATTGGAACTTACCAAACACCGCATTATTCATTAATTTGAATAGGTTCTTTTCAAACTCATTCGTGGCCTTTGTTCTCAGCTCAGTATTCAAATCTATGTAGGACTTCAACCAAGGTGCCTGTTTGAATTTGAGAACTCGATGGATTTTCTTCAATACCAACCCATGCGCAAGTGCCTGCTTCAGTGTTCGGTAATGGATGACATACTTGGTTTTATTGTGGAGGGTAGCCATTAACTTGGTCAACTCTTTTGCATCCCGGGGAGGCTCCATAGTCTTAGGATTTATATGTAGCGGGAGGAACGGGATATCTTGATGTTTATCATGCAGATGCTGAGGATATTCAATATCAACCTCGAGGATATATCCGACATCGGCATCATCGGGTACTGTGGTGACATCAATGTTGCTATCACACCATTCAAAACCGTCGTAGGGAAGGTACTGAGACATTGCCCAACCATACTAAAAAAAAAACAAACCCTAGTAAAACACTTATTTTTTAGTGGATAAGGATTAACATACCTGATTATTAATATCAAAATAGATCATAAATGTCCTTGGCTTAGAGGGATCATAGTTGTTAACATACTGGTTGTTAGCTTTAGCTCTCCTCTTACTACAAACTTGACTAAGACCACCGCGAATGCCACGTTCAACGAAGATAAACATATCCAAGTCTGTTAGAAGTTCCAATTTAACGTTAGTATATTTCAACATAGCATCCCAAGTAAATCCCGGAAGTGTGTAATAGTGAGCAGGATCTAAGCCATACGTCTTATGACAACTCTCTCTAAATTTCTCATAGACGTCGGCAAGCAGAAGAATGTCGGTCTTCATATACAGATCCACGTATTCTCCCAAGCTCTGACAATTGAAGGTGGTCCATACTTGTTGTGCACGCCGGTAGAGATGACGGGAGCAGGACTTATTATTCAATTTATTATAAAAAGCATCTTGTGAGGGCAAAGATGTTTCGTCGAATCGTTCGAAGGATGAAATATAATCATAAGGCATCACGCCCTTTTTTGTTAGCATATTAAAGCGATCTTCAGATAGCTCAGCGAACTGGGATTTCAAATTTGGAAATTCCGATAGATATGACGCTAATTTATCGAGACTAGATGCCATAAATCGAAAGCTATCGATCAAGCGAAACTGTATGGGGTAATCATCAATGTGCTTAGTGAATGATATATATTTCTCCTTGGTGATTGGCAGCAAGTCGATGGTACCCCTCATCCGCGTAGCAATATCCGTCAGGATGAAGTGTGCATCATAGCCACTGAGATTGTGGAAGATAACAGGGATAGTATGAGTATCTTTATAGTTAATATTACATGATTCATGAGCAGCACCACGATAGTTGTTGTTGGGAATCAAGTGGTTGTGATCTCGAACCTTCTTATCCTCATCGGTAAATGTCTGTTTACAAATGTGGCAGTGTGTAGCTCTTCGGTGCTCAACTTCCTGCAACCATGTCATATCTATATCATACGGACACCAAAACACTGTAGCCACATCCTCGGCAAGACTACCCATCTCATCTGCAAACCATGTCATACAGTCCTGCCCTCGGTAGGATCGATGAAAAGAGAGAGTGTCATCATAGCTACATTTGAGATAATACCCGACGGCAGCTTGAACATGATGCTGCGGCTTCTTCGGATCTTCAACAGGCTTCAAGACACTTTCCAAGTCAGCATACACTATGAATGGCGCTTTTTCCTGATTCACGAAATTTTTAAATTTTAAAATGTTCTTCCCCGGCTCAGGCATCCTAATGGCAGTCTCATTTATTTTCTCACAATCCTCGACATGCTTATCCAGCTTATCTTGCGACCTGTAGTAGTGGAGGCATCTATCGCAGAAGTATTTTTGCCCATGCTCTTTGCTAAGTTGTTTGGATAGCAGACGAGAAAGGTTTTTTATCCAGATGTAGTGGTATCTGATGGGTCCTTCACATTCATCATACCTATCTTGGATTAGAAGAAGGTTAACATGACGATCCTTTTTATCTTTCGATAGGTAGGTGGGAAGCGTTTCGAAGCTCTTCTTATTCTTCTGGAGGACGTATACATTAATGGAGACAGCATTCTGTTTTTCAAAATTTGGGATTTGACTAATAGTCATCGGAAACTGAATTCCCTTCAACTTCAAAACGGTGGAGTAATGGGGGTATGATGATATTCTATCTGAACTTTTGTTTCCGCAGAAATATAATGCTGACGTTACAGCCCATGCAAAGCATGCATCATCATCATTTTTAACGTTGATGCATGCCTGCTTCTTCTTAATTTGTGCGGGTAGCTCAATGTAGGATGAGCCAAGTTGAGGTGTTCTTCGCAGCTCAGGCATCTTAATGGCAGTCTCATTTATTTTCACGCAATCCCCGACATGCTTATCCAGCTTATCTTGCGATCTGTAGTAGTGGAGGCATCTATCACAGAAGTATTTTCGCCCATGCTCTTTGCTAAGTTGTTTGGATAGCAGACGAGAAAGGTTTTTTATCCAGATGTAGTGGTATCTGATGGGTCCTTCACATTCATCATACCTATCTTGGATTAGAAGAAGGTTAACATGACGATCCTTTTTATCTTTCGTTAGGTAGGTGGGAAGCGTTTCGAAGCTCTTCTCATTCTTCTGGAGGACGTATACATTAATGGAGACAGCATTCTGTTTTTCAAAATTTGGGATTTGACTAATAGTCATCGGAAACTGAATTCCCTTCAACTTCAAAACGGTGGAGTAATGGGGGTATGATGATATTCTATCTGAACTTTTGTTTCCACAGAAATATAATGCTGACGTTACAGCCCATGCAAAGCATGCATCATCATCATTTTTAACGTTGATGCATGCCTTCTTCTTCTTAATTTGTGCGGGTAGCTCAATGTAGGATGAGCCAAGTTGAGGTGTGTATTTGTTAATGTTGACACCAAGATTCACCACTTTCTTTAGCGCCCAGCCCGAGTCTCGTTCCCGAAACTCCTCAAGTTCTCTCAATATTGGTGCAGTAACCTTGGAATCGAACCAGTCGTTTACATCGGTCTCTCTATAGATTGCAGAGTTCGAGGTAGTGAAGTACTTATAATCATTCAGAACCGAGTCTCCCTTCACTATTTCAAATTCACCACAAAACACCGCATTCACCTTGACTGCTGCATCTTTCTTCAGAACGTTTCGAATGCGCCGTGTAAATATCGATCTAGCATCAATCAAAAAAGACTTAGGATCTTTATGCTTCAGGTTCGATATTATGCCCGAAGTGATGCGAGACTCGAATACAGAGTCTGAATCTTCCCAACGAACACGATCCCACGCAGTGTATTTTCGTGGGGAGAGCCCTGCCCCCTTCTTCTGAGCCGCTTTGAATTGTGCTCTAAGACTTTTGATGTTTCTCAAGCAGGCCTCCAAATGCTGCTTCTCCCCCATCGATTTAGCATACCTCATCGAATCCAATATCCTCTTCATCCCCTTCCGACATTCAATCATCCCTTCTTGAATCTTCACATCATCGTGCTTGGCTTCTACCAATCCCAACAACGTTGCAATGTAGCGAACCAAATCCGTGAAAAGACTCATACTAAAAAAAAAAATGTGAATAACTAGTAATTGATAGTACAACATAACCTCAAACTTACTTTTAAATTAATTAAAAACTTTCCAAACAAATAGGAAAGAATGGAAAAACGGATATAATCTAAAATTAATAGAAATCCAAATTGATATCAAAGTTCTGGAACAGAATGATAGAAATAAATATTTATTGGTGTTTTATATATATAAGAGCATATAGGTATGAATCCTAAGACTGATTGATTAAGAATGATCCATAAAGAGCTTTATCTATACTTTCGTGTGTTAGAATGGTAAGTAAAAAGAGTGTAAAGATTATATATATAAATATATTCAAAAAATGATATGATAATTCAAACTCAGTACAAACATACAATAATAATGATGTGCAAAAAAAATAAGAATCATACATAAGAATGATCCATGAAGAGCGTCAAGCGTCAAACGACGAAACTTCGAAAACGTCAAGCGTCAAACGTCGAAAACGTCAAGTGTCAAACGATGAAACGTTGAAAACGTCAAACGACGAAACGTTGAAAACGTCAAGCGTCAAACGATGAAACGTTGAAAACGTCAAGCGTCAAACGTCGAAAACGTCAAGCGTCAAACGATGAAACGTTGAAAACGTCAAGCGTCAAACGTCGAAAACGTCGAGCGTCAAACTTCAAAACGTCGAAAACGTCAAGCGTCAAACAACGAGACGTCGAAAACGTCAAAACGTCGAAAACGTCAAGCGTCAAACGACGAAACGTCGAAAACGTCGAGCGTCAAACGTTGAAAACGTCAAACGACGAAACGTTGAAAACGTCAAGCGTCAAACGATGAAACGTTGAAAACGTCAAGCGTCAAACGTTGAAAACGTCAAGCGTCAAACGATGAAACGTTGAAAACGTCAAACGTCAAGCGTCAAACTTCAAAACGTCGAAAACGTCAAGCGTCAAACAACGAGACGTTGAAAACGTCGAAACGTCGAAACGTCGAAACGTCGAAACGACGAAACGTCGAAAACGTCAAGCGTCAAACGATGAAACGTTGAAAACGTTAGGCGTCAAACGACGAAACGTCGAAAACGTCAAGCGTCAAACGACGAAACGTCGAAAACGTCAAGCGTCAAACGACGAAACGTCGAAAACGTCAAGCGTCAAACGTCGAAAAGTCAAACGACGAAACGTTGAAAACGTCGAAACGTCGAAACGTCGAAACGTCAAAACGTCGAAACGTCGAAAACGTCGAAACGACGAAACGTTGAAACGTCAAACGTCGAAAACGTCGAAACGTCAAAAACGTCAAGCGTCAAACGACGAAACGTCGAAAACGTCAAGCGTCAAACGACGAAAACGTCAAGCGTCAAACGACGAAACGTCGAAAACGTCAAGCGTCAAACGACGAAAACGTCAAGCGTCAAACGACGAAACGTCGAAAACGTCAAGCGTCAAACGATGAAACGTCGAAAACGTCAAGCGTCAAAGTCAAACGACGAAAACGTCAAGCATCAAACGATGAAACGTCGAAAACGTCAAGCGTCAAACGACGAAACGTTGAAAACGTTAAGCGTCAAACGACGAAACGTCAAACATGAACTGTCGGAACGTGACATAATAAAAAAACGATTCAGCATCTTCAATCTTCAATGGAGCATGAAAAAAAATCAATCTGTACTATCAAACAATCAGGAATAATTGATATTATGTTGTTGTTGTTTTCCATTCAAAAATAATCATAATCAAATCAATAATTTTTTTGCCATCAATCTCCAAATGGAGAGCATGAAAAAATCATTCTGCACTATCAAACATTACGTGTTCTTGTTATCCATTCAAAATAGATTGCGTATTTTTTTCCTGTCCGAAGACGACTATTATAGATACCCATTTGTTTATCTGTGAAAGAAACCTTAACTCTTGTTTTTCAACAACACACACTTCTTGTTTTTTAACATGTTGGAGGACTTCTTATCAATTTCCCACGCGCGCTCATTACTATACAGTGCGTTCATAAAGTTTGGAAACGCTCCATTATCTTACGATATAATTATTTTCAGAGGTAAAGCTCGGACAGGTCGATTTTGTATTTCAGTCTTCCATCTTTTTTTTACAAGACATGACGTCATCGATATTTTTTTAAATTGAAAGGGTATATTTTTTTATCAAAAATTGAAAGCCCATATTTTTCTGAGTTCAACCATACTACATACATCAAATCTTACGCTTCAAGTTCATATTTCCCAACATTCATTTGATTATTTATTTTGCAATGGAAACCTGAGAATTACTCAGTAGTTAGTACTAGGGGTGAGGGGGTGGCTTTTCCAGTAAGTTTAAATAAACCATAATGCTTGCCCCTTCCAACATGAACTAGGTAGTATGATGTATTGGAGAAATAATTTTAAGCTAAGTCATATAAACTCATGATTTGTCCTCAAGATGAGTGTGACATCAGTTATTGTGTGTATAGATTTTAATAGAACCAAACATTTATGGTTATGGAATGAGACAATATAGCGATATTTCTTTTGACACAGACCACAATATAAATGATTAATTTTTACGTGTTTAGTATAATGAATAGAAAGTATAGGGTGATAACAAAATTCGCAGACTATAACTTTATGGGCTTTCTTTAAAATCAATAAATCCTAACTAGTAGAAACAATCTTCAATATCATCACCACCTCTACTACCCGCATCAACATAAGATAACATTAGAAATAAGTAACGGATAAGAACAAGAAGCATACAATTCGTTGGAATTTAGTCTAATCATTCTAAAGCGATAAATCCTATATAAACTCTATGAATTTGTCAAAATTTTATGCTATGGTGGAGAACTTAATCAGTATATTCAAAAAAGGGATTTTATCGATCCATCTTTTATAGATGATAAATATTACTTTTCCTCATCATGCAGCTCTAATCTCAAACATAAACCGCATATGATTGCTACAGACACAGCTGCTAAGTTGGAGTATGTATCATTATTTATATGATGTTTGCCTCATTTTGAGAAGTAGTGTGCAATAAAAACAGAAAGTTTACCTCCCACATTCTAAAGAAAATTGTAAATTTAAAATCATCGAAGCATACAATGAGAAAAAAAGATTCTAAACATATCATTCTCGCAATGAAGAAGCACCCATCAGATAGTGGTATTATATAGTAATCTATACTCACTGCGGTGTGTTGATAAAACGGTGGTTAAAATCTGGAGCAACGTCTCAATCGTAAACGGGCGAAAAGGATGCAAATCTGGAGCAACGTCGCAATCGTATACGGATGCAAAGGATGTAAATCAACGTGGATACTACAACTATTAGGTAAACTATGAAAAATTAGCAAAAAATAAGACAATATATATTATACTTACATATGAAAAATTATTTGTAGATCTGGATGGCTGCTGGCAAGAAAAGTATGACGAAAGACTTTGATTTCTTCGGGATGATTTTAATCTGGAGCAACGTCTCAATCGTATACTGGTGAAAAGGATGCAAATCTGGAGCAACGTCACAATCGTATACGGATGCAAAGGATGTAAATCAACGTGGATACTACAACTATTAGGTAAACTATGAAAAATTAACAAAAAATTAATATATTATACTTACATATGAAAAATTATTTGTAGATCCGGCTGCTGGCAAGAAAAGTATGATGTAATTGTTATAACGAAAGACTCTGGAACAACGTCTCAATTGTATACAGGTGCAAAGGATGCAAATCTATAGCAACATCTCAATCGTATACGGATGCAGAGGATGTAAATCAACGTGGATACTACAACTATTAGGTAAACTATGAAAAATTAGCAAAAAATAATATAATATATATTATACTTACATATGAAAAATTATTTGTAGATCCGGCTGCTGGCAAGAAAAGTATGATGCAATTGTTATAACGAAAGACTTTGATTTTTTTGGAATGATTTTATTAATTTACATGGGGGTATTTATATTGAGAATTTTTAACGAAAATTACGTAGTTTGTTGTTTTGTTTACCCCATATTGGTATTCAAACTGAATATTGGTTAAAACTTTATCTATATGATTGTTTTTCAAAATTGTTATTAGACTAACCGCAGAGGTATACCTTATAAAAAAAAAATACGTCTGCTATACTCATATTGATTTTTGTTGGTAACTTGAACAGACCTGATATTTTATTCTTTCGATTTTACTAGTGATTTATAACCACTTGGACATTGTAAGTAAATTTTTATAATTTAATTTACTTCTGCTTTTGATTTTATTAGAATTTATATAAATATTTATTTCGAAATCGTTTATTTCTTATGGAAAAACATCATTTCAAATTGCGAAAAAAAAAATAAAGTGAATATATCATCTATTTTTATCCTTAATTTAACGTTAAGATTCCCCTGTTGTAGTTTATTCTTCTGGAACATAAAAGAGACCTTGTTTCAACATTTTCATAATTATTATTTTCATGATTTTACCTTTAATTTTCCATACATATACAACCGCGGGTGCAGTTCTCATATAGATATAGAACCACCCTACGGTCCCCAATGCCCAACAGTTTGGCGGTCTCTTAGACGGGTACGGGGATGTCCCATCAAAAATTATTATTGGAAGATTCTAAAATAATGATTGTTTAACTTTTTTATCAGAACTATATTTAAACTTACTCGCTCAAACCCTGCAACGTGGTTTCTCACCCGCCTTCTTATTATTTCATCTGAGGAATATATTGTTTTTAAGAGTTAAGCCACATCTTTTTTTGCATGATCACTTACCTACATTCATTGTAAAAATAATATTATTTTCAAAGCTCCAGTATAAACCATAAACTTTCGATTCCATAGCAGGCGTATTTATTTTTTTATAAACGCTTTTTAGAAAATATATTTATCAAAAAAATCATATACCTATCTGAATGTTTGCTAATACAACTGTTTTTTTTTCTACAGATGTGCAAATGCAGAGGAGAATGTATATGTTTTGAGGATTATCATGCGGAAATGGAGGAACAGGATGCGAGGGATAGGAAAATTTTAGAAAATTGCAAATGTGAAGGAGACTGCACATGTCTATCGGAATATGATGAATGGTATGAGTCTGAGGAGGAGGAGGAGATTCCAGACTCCGCTAACACTGAAAAAAAAAATAAAATAAACTAAATAAACTGATATATACAAATTTTTTGTTTAATTACTTTGATTCCCACATAAAATTATTAATCTACACCAATGCATTATTTCTAGTTTTGCGGTTTTATATCTTATCACAATTAGATTGCTTGTTGTAGAATTTCAGCTGTGATTTCAGTATACGTGCGAATTTTATTAAAAAAACGTTCGCCCCTTGCAACCTAAATATATTCTTATAGTTCGTTGAATTCTTAACCATTACCAAAATGTTCAAGTTATATTTCATAGTTTGATTCGCTAATACGCATATGTATTTATTAGAGAGTTAGCTATGGAATGTTATCTTGGGTCATGATTCTTCCAATTTTGTGTTAGAGTGTTTAAACTTTTTACAACAAGCAGTTGAGTTCATTGAAAGGGTATGTACCTCTTGATATTAATTGATTTTGAGATTGATAAAGTTTTTGATGATCTTACTATTGTTTCCAAAATCATCATTTATATTTCCATAATTTCAGCAATTTCCACACGTACAACGTTTTTAATAATCTTACTATTTATTTTTCATATTTGAGAGGATGTGTTATAATTTTCATTTATTTCAGTCATTTTCACACATCGTTTTTGATAATTTTACTATTTTTAAAGTTTCCAAAATCGCTATTTATTTTTGTATTTGAATATGTATCATCTTTAATTATTATTTGGGAGGGGGTGCCATAATTTGCATATATTTCAGTAATTTTCTCGCGTGAGTGGGTGTTCTTGACCTTATTTTTGTTATCGGTTTTATTTTTGGGGTTTACTTGAATATTATAAACAATTCTGTAGGTTTATCTTGCTAGCATGTTATTGTTTGTGGTTTCTATATCTATTCGGGGTTCACCTATTTTTCGAAAGTTGGTTTTATTTATTAAAACTACAACTTTTGATTATGATTGAATTTTTAATATAAGCCAAACATCTGAAGCTGAGGATGATGGAGTAAATCACTAGGATAAACTATTGCTTTTGGGGTGTATATAACTTATGCTTGGAATTGCTGAATATTTTTTAATGATAATATGATATTAGTTTTGACAACATTGTTTTAAGTTGAGTTAGTAAAATGGTGCATTGAACATATTCCAATTAAATTACGTATCGCTGAAAATACATTGACATCCGAGACAAACAAATAAGAAAGCGTTAACATGTCTGGACAGTTCATCATTCATCAGTTATCACTTGATGTGAGTAGACATGGATCCCATGCGCGAGTACGTCAAACTCAAACTCATTAAATGCTACATCGAGCAGGAGTTTATTCGAGCAGGCCTTTGTGGTGTGTGTTTGGCGGGAAGTTTAATTTTCCATGAAGTGGCTGCGAAATATGGGGTAACAACCGAACTATGTCTGGGTACAATGGTCTATTCGAATGGTGTGAAAATTACACCACATTTCTGGATAGAACATAATGATATAATCTATGACCCCACCCTAGCTGTTATACAACACCACATACCCCATAATCTAGAAGTTACTCATAAAAAAGATGAATTTGGATGTAAAACCCTCGAAGATATAGTCATGGTGGGTATTTTTGAAAAATTTATGGTGAACGAGTCTACGAATGAATACTTCGCTAAAGCTCCAAAACATCTATCGATAGTGCGTGACAATATTCATGAAACTGTAGCTAAAATATTTATGTAATATAATATCTTATAGCCAGGGTGTTTTTCATGTTCAACCAACATTTGAATATAGTTTTTAAATTTACGCTAGAATTTTCACGCTTCCATCGCCACAACGGCTGCCGTTTTTTCTTTCAATTCTATACATCCGGTACCTCCAAGGTGATAAATAGGCTAAATCTCTTTTATAATCAAGGAAATTCATAAAACTTGAAAACTTGAACAAATATTGATCATCATAGACTATTCCATTGAAAATATATTCATTCCATTTAATACATACACCTTGTATATACCTTAACACTCACAAGGATAGTGGACGCGTGACGTTTGACCAACATCACTGTGGGTAATACCTAGTATATGCTCAATTTCAAGAATTAATATCATAGCCTAGTTCGATCGTCTGAACTTGATCCATTCGAACTTAAACTTTTCATTATCATCAAATATGAAGTTCCATTCGACGTAACAACGCGACATTTGACGTGACAACGCGGCATTTGACATGGTAACATGACATTTGACGTGCCAACGTATCGGTTTGACGTGATAGCAAAGCTTTAAAGGGCAGTTCAACGTTTCTGGCCATTGCCCGGAACAGATAACACCCTGGGGACACTATTCAATAACGAACTCTTGTGATTCATGAAAAATTGTCTAAAATCTAAGATTCCTCTAAACTACGATTTATCATCAGTTTATATTTGCTTTTGAGTCTAGTGTGCAAATCTTACAGCCTTAATAATTCCGACATTATCAGATTTAATAAAAATTTTAGATTAGGTAATTGGTTTTTTATTTCCTATCACAAGAATTTCTCTTCACATATAACGTTTGACATATCACGTGTTATGCTCTAAGAATGTTACAAATACTAAGCCATCCACCGACTCGTACGCCTCTGGTTGACGTTTACAGGCGGGCCACCGACTCGTGCGCCTCTGGTTGACGTTTTCGACGTTTCATCGTTTGACGCTTGACGTTTTCGACGTTTGACGTTTGACGTTTTCAACGTTTCATCGTTTGACGCTTGACGTTTTCAACGTTTGACGCTTGACGTTTTCAACGTTTCATTGGTTCACCTTTGACGTTATAGGACTCGTACGCCTCTGGTTGACGTTTTCGATGTTTCGTCGACAGACAGGTGGGCCACTGACTCGTACGCCTCTGGTTGACGTTTTCGACGTTTCGTCGTTTGACGTTTCGTATCACGTTTCATCGTTTGACGCTTGACATTTGATCGTTTGACGCTTGACGTTTTCAACGTTTCATTGGTTCACCTTTGACGTTATAGGACTCGTACGCATCTGGTTGACGTTTTCGATGTTTCGTCGACAGACAGGTGGACCACCGGCTCGTACGCCTCTGGTTGACGTTTACAGGTGGGCCACTGACTCGTACGCCTCTGGGAATGTTTTGGGCCATTCTCGCTTGCTATGTCTCATAGAGGGTGCCCCTTGTATATATATATGCAAAACTTATCTCTTCTTCCTTCTCGACTTCCCTGTATATGGACATTTCCACTTCACACCACTCGCCTAAGATACTTTCGATCCACCTTGTATAAGACCCACTTTTGATCCACCCCGTATTTGTTACTTCCACCCCGTTGAGCCTCACCCCGTATATAAGGCCCTTATGTTACTCTTGATCGTATTTGTTACTTTTCATCCGCCCCGTATTTATAATGTCTCATCGGGGTCACTCGCAATTTTGTAACTATGGTCATTTCCACTACACACCACTCGCCTATGATACTTTTGATCCGCCTTGTATAAGACCCACTTTTGATCTACCCCGTCGAGCCTCACCCCGTATAAGGCCCTTATGTTACTTTTCATCCGCCCCGTATTTATAATGTCTCATAGAGGTCGCTCTCAATTTTGTAACTTCCCTGTATATGGACATTTCCGCTAAACACACACCGCTCGCCTAAGAAACTTTTGACCCACCTTGTATGAGACCCACTTTTGATCTACCCCCCCTACTTTTCGCGTAAATTTTGTGCTTTTCGGACCTTAGCTTTTTTGATGGTTTTCTTATGGAGATTCCCATGTTATGCGGCAGAATGTGTGCTCGAACTCTTGCTGTACAGTTACTATCTTCGTTCATCTTCGTTCATCTTCGTTCATCTTCGTTCATCTTTGTTCATCTTCGTTCATCTTCGTTCATCTTCGTTCATCTTCGTTCATCTTCGTTCATCTTCGTGCATCTTCGTTCATTTTCGTGCATCTTCGTTCATCTTCGTTCATCTTCGTTCATTTTCGTTCATCTTCGTTCATCTTCGTTCATCTTCGTTCATCTTCGTTCATCTTCGTTCATCTTCGTTCATCTTTGTTCATCTTCGTTCATCTTCGTTCATCTTCGTTCATCTTCGTTCATCTTCGTGCATCTTCGTTCATTTTCGTGCATCTTCGTGCATCTTCGTTCATCTTCGTTCATCTTCGTTCATTTTCGTTCATCTTCGTTCATCTTCGTTCATCTTAGTTCATCTTCGTTCATTTTCGTTCATCTTCGTTCATCTACGTTCACCTTCGTTCATCTTCGTTCATCTTCCTTCATCTTCGTTCATCTTCGTTTATCTTCGTTCATCTTCGTTCATCTTCGTTCATCTTCGTTCATCTTCGTTCATCTTCGTTCATCTTCGTTCATCTTTGTTCATCTTCATTCATCTTCGTTCATCTTCGTTCATCTTCGTTCATCTTCGTGCATCTTCGTTAATTTTCGTGCATCTTCGTGCATCTTCGTTCATCTTCGTTCATCTTCGTTCATTTTCGTTCATCTTCGTTCATCTTCGTTCATCTTAGTTCATCTTCGTTCATTTTCGTTCATCTTCGTTCATCTACGTTCACCTTCGTTCATCTTCGTTCATCTTCGTTCATCTTCGTTTATCTTCGTTCATCTTCGTTCATCTTCGTTCATCTTCGTTCATCTTCGTTCATCTTCGTTCATCTTCGTTCATCTTCTTCTTCTTCTCCTTCTTCTTCTTCTGCTTCTTCGTGCTTCTACGTGCATCTTCGTGCTTCTTCGTGCATCATCGTCCATCTTCGTGCATCTTCGTGCATCTTCGTGCATCTTCGTGCATCTTCGTGCATCTTCGTGCATCTTCGTGCATCTTCGTGCATCTTCGTGCGTCTTCGTGCATCTTCGTGCATCTTCGTGCATCTTCGTGCATCTTCGTCCATATTCGTGCATCTTCGTGCATCTTCGTGCATCTTCGTGCATCTTCGTGCATCTTCGTGCATCTTTGTTCATCTTCGTGCATCTTCGTTCATCTTCGTGCATCTTCGTTCATCTTCGTTCATCTTCGTTCATCTTCGTTCATCTTCGTTCATCTTCGTTCATTTTCGTTCATCTTCGTTCGTCTTTGTTTATCTTCGTTCATCTTCGTTCATCTTCGTTCATCTTCGTTCATCTTCGTTCATCTTCGTTCATCTTCGTTCATCTTCGTTCATCTTCGTGCATCTTCGTTCATTTTCGTGCATCTTCGTGCATCTTCGTTCATCTTTGTTCATCTTCGTTCATCTTCGTTCATCTTCGTTCATCTTCGTTCATCTTCGTTCATCTTCGTTCATCTTCGTTCATCTTCGTTCATCTTTGTTCATCTTCGTTCATCTTCGTGCATCTTCGTTTATCTTCGTGCATCTTCGTGCATCCTCGTGCATCTTCGTTCATCCTCGTTCATCTTCGTTCATCTTCGTGCATCTTCGTGCATCTTCTTGCATCTTCGTTCATCTTCGTTCATCTTCGTTCATCTTCGTTTATCTTCGTTCATCTTCGTTCATCTTCGTTCATCTTCGTTCATCTTCGTTCATCTTCGTTCATCTTCGTTTACCTTCGTTCAACTTCGTTCATTTTCGTTCATCTTCGTTCATCTTCGTTCATCTTCGTTCATCTTCGTTCATCTTCGTTCATCTTCGTTCATCTTCGTGCATCTTCGTACATCTTCGTGCCTCCTCGTGCATCTTCGTTCATCTTCGTGCATCTTCGTTCATCTTCGTTCATCTTCGTTCATCTTCGTTCATCTTTGTTCATCTTCGTGAATCTTCGTACGTCTTCGTGCATCTTCGTGCATCTTCGTTCATCTTAGTTCATCTTCGTGCATCTTCGTTCATCTTCGTTCATCTTCGTTCATCTTCGTTCATCTTCGTTCATCTTCGTTCATCTTCGTTCATCTTCGTTCATCTTCGTGCATCTTCGTTCATCTTCGTTCATCTTCGTTCATCTTTGTTCATCTTCGTGAATCTTCGTACGTCTTCGTGCATCTTCGTGCATCTTCGTGCATCTTAGTTCATCTTCGTGCATCTTCGTTCATCTTCGTTCATCTTCGTGCATCTTCGTGCATCCTCGTGCATCTTCGTTCATCCTCGTTCATCTTCGTTCATCTTCGTGCATCTTCGTGCATCTTCTTGCATCTTCGTTCATCTTCGTTCATCTTCGTTCATCTTCGTTTATCTTCGTTCATCTTCGTTCATCTTCGTTCATCTTCGTTCATCTTCGTTCATCTTCGTTCATCTTCGTTCATCTTCGTTTACCTTCGTTCAACTTCGTTCATTTTCGTTCATCTTCGTTCATCTTCGTTCATTTTCGTTCATCTTCGTTCATCTTCGTTCATCTTCGTTCATCTTCGTGCATCTTCGTACATCTTCGTGCCTCCTCGTGCATCTTCGTTCATCTTCGTGCATCTTCGTTCATCTTCGTTCATCTTCGTTCATCTTCGTTCATCTTTGTTCATCTTCGTGAATCTTCGTGCGTCTTCGTGCATCTTCGTGCATCTTCGTGCATCTTAGTTCATCTTCGTGCATCTTCGTTCATCTTCGTTCATCTTCGTTCATCTTCGTTCATCTTCGTTCATCTTCGTTCATCTTCGTTCATCTTCGTTCATCTTCGTTCATCTTCGTGCATCTTCGTTCATCTTCGTTCATCTTCGTTCATCTTTGTTCATCTTCGTGAATCTTCGTACGTCTTCGTGCATCTTCGTGCATCTTCGTGCATCTTAGTTCATCTTCGTGCATCTTCGTTCATCTTCGTTCATCTTCGTTCATCTTCGTTCATCTTCGTTCATCTTCATTCATCTTTGTTCATCTTCGTTCATCTTCGTTCATCTTCGTTCATCTTCGTTCATCTTCGTGCATCTTCGTTCATTTTCGTGCATCTTCGTGCATCTTCGTTCATCTTCGTTCATCTTCGTTCATTTTCGTTCATCTTCGTTCATCTTCGTTCATCTTAGTTCATCTTCGTTCATTTTCGTTCATCTTCGTTCATCTACGTTCACCTTCGTTCATCTTCGTTCATCTTCCTTCATCTTCCTTCATCTTCGTTCATCTTCGTTTATCTTCGTTCATCTTCGTTCATCTTCGTTCATCTTCGTTCATCTTCGTTCATCTTCGTTCATCTTCTTCTTCTTCTCCTTCTTCTTCTTCTGCTTCTTCGTGCTTCTACGTGCATCTTCGTGCTTCTTCGTGCATCATCGTCCATCTTCGTGCATCTTCGTGCATCTTCGTGCATCTTCGTGCATCTTCGTGCATCTTCGTGCATCTTCGTGCATCTTCGTGCATCATCATCATCATCATCATCATCATCATCATCATCATCATCGTCGTCGTCGTCCTCGTCGTCGTCGTCGTCGTGCATCTTTGTGCATCTTCGTGCATCTTCGTGCATCTTCGTGGATCTTCGTGCATCTTCGTTCATCTTCGTTCATTTTCGTGCATCTCTGTGCATCTTCGTGCATCTTCGTGCATCTTCGTGCATCTTCGTGCATCTTCGTTCATCTTCGTGCATCTCCGTGCATCTTCGTGCATCTTCGTGCATCTTCGTGGATCTTCGTGCATCTTCGTTCATCTTCGTTCATTTTCGTGCATCTCTGTGCATCTTCGTGCATCTTCGTGCATCTTCGTGCATCTTCGTGCATCTTAGTTCATCTTCGTGCATCTTCGTTCATCTTCGTTCATCTTCGTGCATCTTCGTGCATCTTCGTGCATCTTCGTGCATCTTCGTGCATCTTCGTGCATCTTCGTGCATCATCATCATCATCATCATCATCATCATCATCATCATCATCGTCGTCGTCGTCCTCGTCGTCGTCGTGCATCTTCGTGCATCTTCGTGCATCTTCGTGCATCTTCGTGCATCTTCGTGCATCTTCGTTCATCTTCGTTCATTTTCGTGCATCTCTGTGCATCTTCGTGCATCTTCGTGCATCTTCGTGCATCTTCGTGCATCTTCGTTCATCTTCGTGCATCTCCGTGCATCTTCGTGCATCTTCGTGCATCTTCGTGCATCTTCGTGCATCTTCGTGCATCTTCGTGCATCCTCGTGCATCTTCGTTCATCCTCGTTCATCTTCGTTCATCTTCGTGCATCTTCGTGCATCTTCTTGCATCTTCGTTCATCTTCGTTCATCTTCGTTCATCTTCGTTCATCTTCGTTCATCTTCGTTCATCTTCGTGCATCTTCGTACATCTTCGTGCCTCCTCGTGCATCTTCGTTCATCTTCGTGCATCTTCGTTCATCTTCGTTCATCTTCGTGCATCTTCGTTCATCTTCGTTCATCTTCGTTCATCTTTGTTCATCTTCGTGAATCTTCGTACGTCTTCGTGCATCTTCGTGCATCTTCGTGCATCTTAGTTCATCTTCGTGCATCTTCGTTCATCTTCGTTCATCTTTGTTCATCTTCGTTCATCTTCGTTCATCTTCGTTCATCTTCGTTCATCTTCGTTCATCTTCGTGCATCTTCGTTCATTTTCGTGCATCTTCGTGCATCTTCGTTCATCTTCGTTCATCTTCGTTCATCTTCGTTCATCTTCGTTCATCTTAGTTCATCTTCGTTCATTTTCGTTCATCTTCGTTCATCTACGTTCACCTTCGTTCATCTTCCTTTATCTTCGTTCATCTTCGTTCATCTTCGTTCATCTTCGTTCATCTTCGTTCATCTTCGTTCATCTTCGTTCATCTTCGTTCATCTTCGTTCATCTTCGTTCATCTTCGTTCATCTTCGTTCATCTTCGTGCATCTTCGTTCATTTTCGTGCATCTTCGTTCATTTTCGTGCATCTTCGTGCATCTTCGTTCATCTTCGTTCATCTTCGTTCATCTTCGTTCATCTTCGTTCATCTTCGTTCATCCTCGTTCATCTTCGTTCATCTTCGTTCATCTTCGTTCATCTTCGTTCATCTTTGTTCATCTTCGTTCATCTTCGTGCATCTTTGTTCATCTTCGTGCATCTTCGTGCATCCTCGTGCATCTTCGTTCATCCTCGTTCATCTTCGTTCATCTTCGAGCATCTTCGTGCATCTTCTTGCATCTTCGTTCATCTTCGTTCATCTTCGTTTATCTTCGTTCATCTTCGTTCATCTTCGTTCATCTTCGTTCATCTTCGTTCATCTTCGTTTACCTTCGTTCAACTTCGTTAATTTTCGTTCATCTTCGTTCATCTTCGTTCATCTTCGTTCATCTTCGTTCATCTTCGTTCATCTTCGTTCATCTTCGTTCATCTTCGTTCATCTTCGTGCATCTTCGTACATCTTCGTGCATCTTCGTTCATCTTCGTTCATCTTCGTTCATCTTCGTTCATCTTTGTTCATCTTCGTGCATCTTCGTGCATCCTCGTGCATCTTCGTTCATCCTCGTTCATCTTCGTTCATCTTCGTTCATCTTCGTTCATCTTCGTTCATCTTTGTTCATCTTCGTGAATCTTCGTGCGTCTTCGTGCATCTTCGTGCATCTTCGTGAATCTTAGTTCATCTTCGTGCATCTTCGTTCATCTTCGTTCATCTTCGTTCATTTTCGTTCATCTTCGTTCATCTTCGTTCATCTTCGTCCATCTTCGTTCATCTTCGTGCATCTTCGTTCATCTTCGTTCATCTTCGTTCATCTTTGTTCATCTTCGTGAATCTTCGTACGTCTTCGTGCATCTTCGTGCATCTTCGTGCATCTTAGTTCATCTTCGTGCATCTTCGTTCATCTTCGTTCATCTTCGTTCATCTTCGTTCATCTTCGTTCATCTTCGTTCATCTTAGTTCATCTTCGTTCATTTTCGTTCATCTTCGTTCATCTACGTTCACCTTCGTTCATCTTCGTTCATCTTCGTTCATCTTCGTTTATCTTCGTTCATCTTCGTTCATCTTCGTTCATCTTCGTTCATCTTCGTTCATCTTCGTTCATCTTCGTTCATCTTCTTCTTCTTCTCCTTCTTCTTCTTCTGCTTCTTCGTGCTTCTACGTGCATCTTCGTGCTTCTTCGTGCATCATCGTCCATCTTCGTGCATCTTCGTGCATCTTCGTGCATCTTCGTGCATCTTCGTGCATCTTCGTGCATCTTCGTGCATCTTCGTGCATCTTCGTGCATCTTCGTGCGTCTTCGTGCATCTTCGTGCATCTTCGTGCATCTTCGTGCATCTTCGTCCATATTCGTGCATCTTCGTGCATCTTCGTGCATCTTCGTGCATCTTCGTGCATCTTCGTGCATCTTTGTTCATCTTCGTGCATCTTCGTTCATCTTCGTGCATCTTCGTTCATCTTCGTTCATCTTCGTTCATCTTCGTTCATCTTCGTTCATTTTCGTTCATCTTCGTTCATCTTTGTTTATCTTCGTTCATCTTCGTTCATCTTCGTTCATCTTCGTTCATCTTCGTTCATCTTCGTTCATCTTCGTTCATCTTCGTTCATCTTCGTGCATCTTCGTTCATTTTCGTGCATCTTCGTGCATCTTCGTTCATCTTCGTTCATCTTCGTTCATCTTCGTTCATCTTCGTTCATCTTCGTTCATCTTCGTTCATCTTCGTTCATCTTCGTTCATCTTCGTTCATCTTTGTTCATCTTCGTTCATCTTCGTGCATCTTCGTTTATCTTCGTGCATCTTCGTGCATCCTCGTGCATCTTCGTTCATCCTCGTTCATCTTCGTTCATCTTCGTGCATCTTCGTGCATCTTCTTGCATCTTCGTTCATCTTCGTTCATCTTCGTTCATCTTCGTTTATCTTCGTTCATCTTCGTTCATCTTCGTTCATCTTCGTTCATCTTCGTTCATCTTCGTTCATCTTCGTTTACCTTCGTTCAACTTCGTTCATTTTCGTTCATCTTCGTTCATCTTCGTTCATCTTCGTTCATCTTCGTTCATCTTCGTTCATCTTCGTGCATCTTCGTACATCTTCGTGCCTCCTCGTGCATCTTCGTTCATCTTCGTGCATCTTCGTTCATCTTCGTTCATCTTCGTTCATCTTCGTTCATCTTTGTTCATCTTCGTGAATCTTCGTGCGTCTTCGTGCATCTTCGTGCATCTTCGTTCATCTTAGTTCATCTTCGTGCATCTTCGTTCATCTTCGTTCATCTTCGTTCATCTTCGTTCATCTTCGTTCATCTTCGTTCATCTTCGTTCATCTTCGTTCATCTTCGTGCATCTTCGTTCATCTTCGTTCATCTTCGTTCATCTTTGTTCATCTTCGTGAATCTTCGTACGTCTTCGTGCATCTTCGTGCATCTTCGTGCATCTTAGTTCATCTTCGTGCATCTTCGTTCATATTCGTTCATCTTCGTGCATCTTCGTGCATTCTCGTGCATCTTCGTTCATCCTCGTTCATCTTCGTTCATCTTCGTGCATCTTCGTGCATCTTCTTGCATCTTCGTTCATCTTCGTTCATCTTCGTTCATCTTCGTTTATCTTCGTTCATCTTCGTTCATCTTCGTTCATCTTCGTTCATCTTCGTTCATCTTCGTTCATCTTCGTTCATCTTCGTTTACCTTCGTTCAACTTCGTTCATTTTCGTTCATCTTCGTTCATCTTCGTTCATTTTCGTTCATCTTCGTTCATCTTCGTTCATCTTCGTTCATCTTCGTGCATCTTCGTACATCTTCGTGCCTCCTCGTGCATCTTCGTTCATCTTCGTGCATCTTCGTTCATCTTCGTTCATCTTCGTTCATCTTCGTTCATCTTTGTTCATCTTCGTGAATCTTCGTGCGTCTTCGTGCATCTTCGTGCATCTTCGTGCATCTTAGTTCATCTTCGTGCATCTTCGTTCATCTTCGTTCATCTTCGTTCATCTTCGTTCATCTTCGTTCATCTTCGTTCATCTTCGTTCATCTTCGTTCATCTTCGTTCATCTTCGTGCATCTTCGTTCATCTTCGTTCATCTTCGTTCATCTTTGTTCATCTTCGTGAATCTTCGTACGTCTTCGTGCATCTTCGTGCATCTTCGTGCATCTTAGTTCATCTTCGTGCATCTTCGTTCATCTTCGTTCATCTTCGTTCATCTTCGTTCATCTTCGTTCATCTTCGTTCATCTTTGTTCATCTTCGTTCATCTTCGTTCATCTTCGTTCATCTTCGTTCATCTTCGTGCATCTTCGTTCATTTTCGTGCATCTTCGTGCATCTTCGTTCATCTTCGTTCATCTTCGTTCATTTTCGTTCATCTTCGTTCATCTTCGTTCATCTTAGTTCATCTTCGTTCATTTTCGTTCACCTTCGTTCATCTACGTTCACCTTCGTTCATCTTCGTTCATCTTCCTTCATCTTCCTTCATCTTCGTTCATCTTCGTTTATCTTCGTTCATCTTCGTTCATCTTCGTTCATCTTCGTTCATCTTCGTTCATCTTCGTTCATCTTCTTCTTCTTCTCCTTCTTCTTCTTCTGCTTCTTCGTGCTTCTACGTGCATCTTCGTGCTTCTTCGTGCATCATCGTCCATCTTCGTGCATCTTCGTGCATCTTCGTGCATCTTCGTGCATCTTCGTGCATCTTCGTGCATCTTCGTGCATCTTCGTGCATCATCATCATCATCATCATCATCATCATCATCATCGTCGTCGTCGTCCTCGTCGTCGTCGTCGTCGTGCATCTTTGTGCATCTTCGTGCATCTTCGTGCATCTTCGTGGATCTTCGTGCATCTTCGTTCATCTTCGTTCATTTTCGTGCATCTCTGTGCATCTTCGTGCATCTTCGTGCATCTTCGTGCATCTTCGTGCATCTTCGTTCATCTTCGTGCATCTCCGTGCATCTTCGTGCATCTTCGTGCATCTTCGTGGATCTTCGTGCATCTTCGTTCATCTTCGTTCATTTTCGTGCATCTCTGTGCATCTTCGTGCATCTTCGTGCATCTTCGTGCATCTTCGTGCATCTTAGTTCATCTTCGTGCATCTTCGTTCATCTTCGTTCATCTTCGTGCATCTTCGTGCATCTTCGTGCATCTTCGTGCATCTTCGTGCATCTTCGTGCATCTTCGTGCATCTTCGTGCATCATCATCATCATCATCATCATCATCATCATCATCATCATCGTCGTCGTCGTCCTCGTCGTCGTCGTGCATCTTCGTGCATCTTCGTGCATCTTCGTGCATCTTCGTGCATCTTCGTGCATCTTCGTTCATCTTCGTTCATTTTCGTGCATCTCTGTGCATCTTCGTGCATCTTCGTGCATCTTCGTGCATCTTCGTTCATCTTCGTGCATCTCCGTGCATCTTCGTGCATCTTCGTGCATCTTCGTGCATCTTCGTGCATCTTCGTGCATCCTCGTGCATCTTCGTTCATCCTCGTTCATCTTCGTTCATCTTCGTGCATCTTCGTGCATCTTCTTGCATCTTCGTTCATCTTCGTTCATCTTCGTTCATCTTCGTTCATCTTCGTTCATCTTCGTTCATCTTCGTGCATCTTCGTACATCTTCGTGCCTCCTCGTGCATCTTCGTTCATCTTCGTGCATCTTCGTTCATCTTCGTTCATCTTCGTGCATCTTCGTTCATCTTCGTTCATCTTCGTTCATCTTTGTTCATCTTCGTGAATCTTCGTACGTCTTCGTGCATCTTCGTGCATCTTCGTGCATCTTAGTTCATCTTCGTGCATCTTCGTTCATCTTCGTTCATCTTCGTTCATCTTCGTTCATCTTCGTTCATCTTCGTTCATCTTCGTTCATCTTTGTTCATCTTCGTTCATCTTCGTTCATCTTCGTTCATCTTCGTTCATCTTCGTTCATCTTCGTGCATCTTCGTTCATTTTCGTGCATCTTCGTGCATCTTCGTTCATCTTCGTTCATCTTCGTTCATCTTCGTTCATCTTCGTTCATCTTAGTTCATCTTCGTTCATTTTCGTTCATCTTCGTTCATCTACGTTCACCTTCGTTCATCTTCCTTTATCTTCGTTCATCTTCGTTCATCTTCGTTCATCTTCGTTCATCTTCGTTCATCTTCGTTCATCTTCGTTCATCTTCGTTCATCTTCGTTCATCTTCGTTCATCTTCGTTCATCTTCGTTCATCTTCGTGCATCTTCGTTCATTTTCGTGCATCTTCGTGCATCTTCGTTCATCTTCGTTCATCTTCGTTCATCTTCGTTCATCTTCGTTCATCTTCGTTCATCCTCGTTCATCTTCGTTCATCTTCGTTCATCTTCGTTCATCTTCGTTCATCTTCGTTCATCTTTGTTCATCTTCGTTCATCTTCGTGCATCTTTGTTCATCTTCGTGCATCTTCGTGCATCCTCGTGCATCTTCGTTCATCCTCGTTCATCTTCGTTCATCTTCGTGCATCTTCGTGCATCTTCTTGCATCTTCGTTCATCTTCGTTCATCTTCGTTCATCTTCGTTTATCTTCGTTCATCTTCGTTCATCTTCGTTCATCTTCGTTCATCTTCGTTCATCTTCGTTTACCTTCGTTCAACTTCGTTCATTTTCGTTCATCTTCGTTCATCTTCGTTCATCTTCGTTCATCTTCGTTCATCTTCGTTCATCTTCGTTCATCTTCGTGCATCTTCGTACATCTTCGTGCATCTTCGTTCATCTTCGTTCATCTTCGTTCATCTTCGTTCATCTTTGTTCATCTTCGTGCATCTTCGTGCATCCTCGTGCATCTTCGTTCATCCTCGTTCATCTTCGTTCATCTTCGTTCATCTTCGTTCATCTTCGTTCATCTTTGTTCATCTTCGTGAATCTTCGTGCGTCTTCGTGCATCTTCGTGCATCTTCGTGCATCTTCGTTCATCCTCGTTCATCTTCGTTCATCTTCGTGCATCTTCGTTCATCTTCGTTCATCTTCGTTCATCTTAGTTCATCTTCGTTCATTTTCGTTCATCTTCGTTCATCTACGTTCACCTTCGTTCATCTTCCTTTATCTTCGTTCATCTTCGTTCATCTTTGTTCATCTTCGTTCATCTTCGTGCATCTTTGTTCATCTTCGTGCATCTTCGTGCATCCTCGTGCATCTTCGTTCATCCTCGTTCATCTTCGTTCATCTTCGTGCATCTTCGTTCATCTTCGTTCATCTTCGTTCATCTTAGTTCATCTTCGTTCATTTTCGTTCATCTTCGTTCATCTACGTTCACCTTCGTTCATCTTCCTTTATCTTCGTTCATCTTCGTTCATCTTCGTTCATCTTCGTTCATCTTCGTTCATCTTCGTTCATCTTCGTTCATCTTCGTTCATCTTTGTTTATCTTCGTTCATCTTCGTGCATCTTTGTTCATCTTCGTGCATCTTCGTGCATCCTCGTGCATCTTCGTTCATCCTCGTTCATCTTCGTTCATCTTCGTGCATCTTCGTTCATCTTCGTTCATCTTCGTTCATCTTAGTTCATCTTCGTTCATTTTCGTTCATCTTCGTTCATCTACGTTCACCTTCGTTCATCTTCCTTTATCTTCGTTCATCTTCGTTCATCTTCGTTCATCTTCGTTCATCTTCGTTCATCTTCGTTCATCTTCGTTCATCTTCGTTCATCTTCGTTCATCTTCGTTCATCTTCGTTCATCTTTGTTCATCTTCGTTCATCTTCGTGCATCTTTGTTCATCTTCGTGCATCTTCGTGCATCCTCGTGCATCTTCGTTCATCCTCGTTCATCTTCGTTCATCTTCGTGCATCTTCGTTCATCTTCGTTCATCTTCGTTCATCTTAGTTCATCTTCGTTCATTTTCGTTCATCTTCGTTCATCTACGTTCACCTTCGTTCATCTTCCTTTATCTTCGTTCATCTTCGTTCATCTTCGTTCATCTTCGTTCATCTTCGTTCATCTTCGTTCATCTTCGTTCATCTTCGTTCATCTTCGTTCATCTTCGTTCATCTTTGTTCATCTTCGTTCATCTTCGTGCATCTTTGTTCATCTTCGTGCATCTTCGTGCATCCTCGTGCATCTTCGTTCATCCTCGTTCATCTTCGTTCATCTTCGTGCATCTTCGTTCATCTTCGTTCATCTTCGTTCATCTTAGTTCATCTTCGTTCATTTTCGTTCATCTTCGTTCATCTACGTTCACCTTCGTTCATCTTCCTTTATCTTCGTTCATCTTCGTTCATCTTCGTTCATCTTCGTTCATCTTCGTTCATCTTCGTTCATCTTCGTTCATCTTCGTTCATCTTCGTTCATCTTTGTTCATCTTCGTTCATCTTCGTGCATCTTTGTTCATCTTCGTGCATCTTCGTGCATCCTCGTGCATCTTCGTTCATCCTCGTTCATCTTCGTTCATCTTCGTGCATCTTCGTTCATCTTCGTTCATCTTCGTTCATCTTAGTTCATCTTCGTTCATTTTCGTTCATCTTCGTTCATCTACGTTCACCTTCGTTCATCTTCCTTTATCTTCGTTCATCTTCGTTCATCTTCGTTCATCTTCGTTCATCTTCGTTCATCTTCGTTCATCTTCGTTCATCTTCGTTCATCTTCGTTCATCTTCGTTCATCTTTGTTCATCTTCGTTCATCTTCGTGCATCTTTGTTCATCTTCGTGCATCTTCGTGCATCCTCGTGCATCTTCGTTCATCCTCGTGCATCTTCGTTCATCTTCGTTCATCTTCGTTCATCTTCGTTCATCTTCGTTCATCTTAGTTCATCTTCGTTCATTTTCGTTCATCTTCGTTCATCTACGTTCACCTTCGTTCATCTTCCTTTATCTTCGTTCATCTTCGTTCATCTTCGTTCATCTTCGTTCATCTTCGTTCATCTTCGTTCATCTTCGTTCATCTTCGTTCATCTTCGTTCATCTTCGTTCATCTTCGTTCATCTTCGTTCATCTTCGTTCATCTTCGTGCATCTTCGTTCATTTTCGTGCATCTTCGTGCATCTTCGTTCATCTTCGTTCATCTTCGTTCATCTTCGTTCATCTTCGTTCATCTTCGTTCATCCTCGTTCATCTTCGTTCATCTTCGTTCATCTTCGTTCATCTTCGTTCATCTTTGTTCATCTTCGTTCATCTTCGTGCATCTTTGTTCATCTTCGTGCATCTTCGTGCATCCTCGTGCATCTTCGTTCATCCTCGTTCATCTTCGTTCATCTTCGTGCATCTTCGTGCATCTTCTTGCATCTTCGTTCATCTTCGTTCATCTTCGTTCATCTTCGTTTATCTTCGTTCATCTTCGTTCATCTTCGTTCATCTTCGTTCATCTTCGTTCATCTTCGTTTACCTTCGTTCAACTTCGTTCATTTTTCATCTTCGTTCATCTTCGTTCATCTTCGTTCATCTTCGTTCATCTTCGTTCATCTTCGTTCATCTTCGTTCATCTTCGTGCATCTTCGTACATCTTCGTGCATCTTCGTTCATCTTCGTTCATCTTCGTTCATCTTCGTTCATCTTTGTTCATCTTCGTGCATCTTCGTGCATCCTCGTGCATCTTCGTTCATCCTCGTTCATCTTCGTTCATCTTCGTTCATCTTCGTTCATCTTCGTTCATCTTTGTTCATCTTCGTGAATCTTCGTGCGTCTTCGTGCATCTTCGTGCATCTTCGTGCATCTTAGTTCATCTTCGTGCATCTTCGTTCATCTTCGTTCATCTTCGTTCATCTTCGTTCATCTTCGTTCATCTTCGTTCATCTTCGTTCATCTTCGTTCATCTTCGTGCATCTTCGTTCATCTTCGTTCATCTTCGTTCATCTTTGTTCATCTTCGTGAATCTTCGTACGTCTTCGTGCATCTTCGTGCATCTTCGTGCATCTTAGTTCATCTTCGTGCATCTTCGTTCATCTTCGTTCATCTTCGTTCATCTTTGTTCATCTTCGTTCATCTTCGTTCATCTTCGTTCATCTTCGTTCATCTTCGTGCATCTTCGTTCATTTTCGTGCATCTTCGTGCATCTTCGTTCATCTTTGTTCATCTTCGTTCATTTTCGTTCATCTTCGTTCATCTTCGTTCATCTTAGTTCATCTTCGTTCATTTTCGTTCATCTTCGTTCATCTACGTTCACCTTCGTTCATCTTCGTTCATCTTCCTTCATCTTCCTTCATCTTCGTTCATCTTCGTTTATCTTCGTTCATCTTCGTTCATCTTCGTTCATCTTCGTTCATCTTCGTTCATCTTCGTTCATCTTCGTTCATCTTCTTCTTCTTCTCCTTCTTCTTCTTCTGCTTCTTCGTGCTTCTACGTGCATCTTCGTGCTTCTTCGTGCATCATCGTCCATCTTCGTGCATCTTCGTGCATCTTCGTGCATCTTCGTGCATCTTCGTGCATCTTCGTGCATCATCATCATCATCATCATCATCATCATCATCATCATCATCGTCGTCGTCGTCCTCGTCGTCGTCGTCGTCGTGCATCTTTATGCATCTTCGTGCATCTTCGTGCATCTTCGTGGATCTTCGTGCATCTTCGTTCATCTTCGTTCATTTTCGTGCATCTCTGTGCATCTTCGTGCATCTTCGTGCATCTTCGTGCATCTTCGTGCATCTTCGTGCATCTTCGTTCATCTTCGTGCATCTCCGTGCATCTTCGTGCATCTTCGTGCATCTTCGTGGATCTTCGTGCATCTTCGTTCATCTTCGTTCATTTTCGTGCATCTCTGTGCATCTTCGTGCATCTTCGTGCATCTTCGTGCATCTTAGTTCATCTTCGTGCATCTTCGTTCATCTTCGTTCATCTTCGTGCATCTTCGTGCATCTTCGTGCATCTTCGTGCATCTTCGTGCATCTTCGTGCATCTTCGTGCATCATCATCATCATCATCATCATCATCATCATCATCATCATCGTCGTCGTCGTCCTCGTCGTCGTCGTCGTCGTGCATCTTCGTGCATCTTCGTGCATCTTCGTGCATCTTCGTGCATCTTCGTGCATCTTCGTTCATCTTCGTTCATTTTCGTGCATCTCTGTGCATCTTCGTGCATCTTCGTGCATCTTCGTGCATCTTCGTGCATCTTCGTTCATCTTCGTGCATCTCCGTGCATCTTCGTGCATCTTCGTGCATCTTCGTGCATCTTCGTGCATCTTCGTGCATCCTCGTGCATCTTCGTTCATCCTCGTTCATCTTCGTTCATCTTCGTGCATCTTCGTGCATCTTCTTGCATCTTCGTTCATCTTCGTTCATCTTCGTTCATCTTCGTTCATCTTCGTTCATCTTCGTGCATCTTCGTACATCTTCGTGCCTCCTCGTGCATCTTCGTTCATCTTCGTGCATCTTCGTTCATCTTCGTTCATCTTCGTGCATCTTCGTTCATCTTCGTTCATCTTCGTTCATCTTCGTTCATCTTTGTTCATCTTCGTGAATCTTCGTACGTCTTCGTGCATCTTCGTGCATCTTCGTGCATCTTAGTTCATCTTCGTGCATCTTCGTTCATCTTCGTTCATCTTCGTTCATCTTCGTTCATCTTCGTTCATCTTCGTTCATCTTCGTTCATCTTTGTTCATCTTCGTTCATCTTCGTTCATCTTCGTTCATCTTCGTTCATCTTCGTTCATCTTCGTGCATCTTCGTTCATTTTCGTGCATCTTCGTGCATCTTCGTTCATCTTCGTTCATCTTCGTTCATCTTCGTTCATCTTCGTTCATCTTCGTTCATCTTAGTTCATCTTCGTTCATTTTCGTTCATCTTCGTTCATCTACGTTCACCTTCGTTCATCTTCCTTTATCTTCGTTCATCTTCGTTCATCTTCGTTCATCTTCGTTCATCTTCGTTCATCTTCGTTCATCTTCGTTCATCTTCGTTCATCTTCGTTCATCTTCGTGCATCTTCGTTCATTTTCGTGCATCTTCGTGCATCTTCGTTCATCTTCGTTCATCTTCGTTCATCTTCGTTCATCTTCGTTCATCTTCGTTCATCCTCGTTCATCTTCGTTCATCTTCGTTCATCTTCGTTCATCTTCGTTCATCTTTGTTCATCTTCGTTCATCTTCGTGCATCTTTGTTCATCTTCGTGCATCTTCGTGCATCCTCGTGCATCTTCGTTCATCCTCGTTCATCTTCGTTCATCTTCGTGCATCTTCGTGCATCTTCTTGCATCTTCGTTCATCTTCGTTCATCTTCGTTCATCTTCGTTTATCTTCGTTCATCTTCGTTCATCTTCGTTCATCTTCGTTCATCTTCGTTCATCTTCGTTTACCTTCGTTCAACTTCGTTCATTTTCGTTCATCTTCGTTCATCTTCGTTCATCTTCGTTCATCTTCGTTCATCTTCGTTCATCTTCGTTCATCTTCGTGCATCTTCGTACATCTTCGTGCATCTTCGTTCATCTTCGTTCATCTTCGTTCATCTTCGTTCATCTTTGTTCATCTTCGTGCATCTTCGTGCATCCTCGTGCATCTTCGTTCATCCTCGTTCATCTTCGTTCATCTTCGTTCATCTTCGTTCATCTTCGTTCATCTTTGTTCATCTTCGTGAATCTTCGTGCGTCTTCGTGCATCTTCGTGCATCTTCGTGCATCTTAGTTCATCTTCGTGCATCTTCGTTCATCTTCGTTCATCTTCGTTCATCTTCGTTCATCTTCGTTCATCTTCGTTCATCTTCGTTCATCTTCGTTCATCTTCGTTTACCTTCGTTCAACTTCGTTCATTTTCGTTCATCTTCGTTCATCTTCGTTCATCTTCGTTTATCTTCGTTCATCTTCGTTCATCTTCGTTCATCTTCGTTCATCTTCGTTCATCTTCGTTCATCTTCGTTCATCTTCGTTCATCTTCGTTTACCTTCGTTTACCTTCGTTCAACTTCGTTCATCTTCGTTCATCTTCGTTCATCTTCGTTTATCTTCGTTCATCTTCGTTCATCTTCGTTCATCTTCGTTCATCTTCGTTTATCTTCGTGCATCTTCGTGCATCTTAGTTCATCTTCGTGCATCTTCGTTCATCTTCGTTCGTCTTCGTTCATCTTCGTTCATCTTCGTTCATCTTCGTTCATCTTCGTTCATCTTCGTTCATCTTCGTTCATCTTCGTTCATCTTCGTTCATCTTCGTTCATCTTCGTTCATCTTCGTTCATCTTCGTTTATCTTCGTGCATCTTCGTGCATCTTAGTTCATCTTCGTGCATCTTCGTTCATCTTCGTTCATCTTCGTTCATCTTCGTTCATCTTCGTTCATCTTCGTTCATCTTCGTTCATCTTCGTTCATCTTCGTTCATCTTCGTTCATCTTCGTTCATCTTCGTTCATCTTCGTTTACCTTCGTTCAACTTCGTTCATTTTCGTTCATCTTCGTTCATCTTCGTTCATCTTCGTTTATCTTCGTTCATCTTCGTTCATCTTCGTTCATCTTCGTTCATCTTCGTTCATCTTCGTTTATCTTCGTGCATCTTGTTGCATCTTAGTTCATCTTCGTGCATCTTCGTTCATCTTCGTTCATCTTCGTTCATCTTCGTTCATCTTCGTTCATCTTCGTTCATCTTCGTTCATCTTCGTTCATCTTCGTTCATCTTCGTTTACCTTCGTTCAACTTCGTTCATTTTCGTTCATCTTCGTTCATCTTCGTTCATCTTCGTTCATCTTCGTTCATCTTCGTTTATCTTCGTTCATCTTCGTTCATCTTCGTTCATCTTCGTTTATCTTCGTGCATCTTCGTGCATCTTAGTTCATCTTCGTGCATCTTCGTTCATCTTCGTTCATCTTCGTTCATCTTCGTTCATCTTCGTTCATCTTCGTTCATCTTCGTTCATCTTCGTTTACCTTCGTTTAACTTCGTTCATTTTCGTTCATCTTCGTTCATCTTCGTTCAACTTCGTTCATTTTCGTTCATCTTCGTTCATCTTCGTTCATCTTCGTTCATCTTCGTTCATCTTCGTTCATCTTCGTTCATCTTCGTTCATCTTCGTGCATCTTCGTACATCTTCGTGCCTCCTCGTGCATCTTCGTTCATCTTCGTGCATCTTCGTTCATCTTCGTTCATCTTCGTTCATCTTCGTTCATCTTTGTTCATCTTCGTGAATCTTCGTGCGTCTTCGTGCATCTTCGTGCATCTTAGTTCATCTTCGTGCATCTTCGTTCATCTTCGTTCATCTTCGTTCATCTTCGTTCATCTTCGTTCATCTTCGTTCATCTTCGTTCATCTTCGTTCATCTTCGTTTACCTTCGTTCAACTTCGTTCATTTTCGTTCATCTTCGTTCATCTTCGTTCATCTTCGTTCATCTTCGTTCATCTTCGTTTATCTTCGTTCATCTTCGTTCATCTTCGTTCATCTTCGTTTATCTTCGTGCATCTTCGTGCATCTTAGTTCATCTTCGTGCATCTTCGTTCATCTTCGTTCATCTTCGTTCATCTTCGTTCATCTTCGTTCATCTTCGTTCATCTTCGTTCATCTTCGTTCATCTTCGTTTACCTTCGTTTAACTTCGTTCATTTTCGTTCATCTTCGTTCATCTTCGTTCATCTTCGTTTATCTTCGTTCATCTTCGTTCATCTTCGTTCATCTTCGTTCATCTTCGTTCATCTTCGTTCATCTTCGTTCATCTTCGTTTACCTTCGTTCAACTTCGTTCATTTTCGTTCATCTTCGTTCATCTTCGTTCATCTTCGTTCATCTTCGTTCATCTTCGTTCATCTTCGTTCATCTTCGTGCATCTTCGTACATCTTCGTGCCTCCTCGTGCATCTTCGTTCATCTTCGTGCATCTTCGTTCATCTTCGTTCATCTTCGTTCATCTTCGTTCATCTTTGTTCATCTTCGTGAATCTTCGTGCGTCTTCGTGCATCTTCGTGCATCTTCGTGCATCTTAGTTCATCTTCGTGCATCTTCGTTCATCTTCGTTCATCTTCGTTCATCTTCGTTCATCTTCGTTCATCTTCGTTCATCTTCGTTCATCTTCGTTCATCTTCGTTTATCTTCGTTCATCTTCGTTCATCTTCGTTCATCTTCGTTCATCTTCGTTCATCTTCGTTTATCTTCGTGCATCTTCGTGCATCTTAGTTCATCTTCGTGCATCTTCGTTCATCTTCGTTCATCTTCGTTCATCTTCGTTCATCTTCGTTCATCTTCGTTCATCTTCGTTCATCTTCGTTCATCTTCGTTTATCTTCGTTCATCTTCGTTCATCTTCGTTCATCTTCGTTCATCTTCGTTCATCTTCGTTTATCTTCGTGCATCTTCGTGCATCTTAGTTCATCTTCGTGCATCTTCGTTCATCTTCGTTCATCTTCGTTCATCTTCGTTCATCTTCGTTTATCTTCGTTCATCTTCGTTCATCTTCGTTCATCTTCGTTCATCTTCGTTCATCTTCGTTCATCTTCGTTCATCTTCGTTCATCTTCGTTTACCTTCGTTCAACTTCGTTCATTTTCGTTCATCTTCGTTCATCTTCGTTCATCTTCGTTTATCTTCGTTCATCTTCGTTCATCTTCGTTCATCTTCGTTCATCTTCGTTCATCTTCGTTTATCTTCGTGCATCTTCGTGCATCTTAGTTCATCTTCGTGCATCTTCGTTCATCTTCGTTCATCTTCGTTCATCTTCGTTCATCTTCGTTCATCTTCGTTCATCTTCGTTTACCTTCGTTCAACTTCGTTCATTTTCGTTCATCTTCGTTCATCTTCGTTCATCTTCGTTCATCTTCGTTTATCTTCGTTCATTTTCGTTCATCTTCGTTCATCTTCGTTTATCTTCGTGCATCTTCGTGCATCTTAGTTCATCTTCGTGCATCTTCGTTCATCTTCGTTCATCTTCGTTCATCTTCGTTCATCTTCGTTCATCTTCGTTCATCTTCGTTCATCTTCGTTCATCTTCGTTTACCTTCGTTCAACTTCGTTCATTTTCGTTCATCTTCGTTCATCTTCGTTCATCTTCGTTTATCTTCGTTCATCTTCGTTCATCTTCGTTCATCTTCGTTCATCTTCGTTCATCTTCGTTCATCTTCGTTCATCTTCGTTTACCTTCGTTCAACTTCGTTCATTTTCGTTCATCTTCGTTCATCTTCGTTCATCTTCGTTCATCTTCGTTCATCTTCGTTCATCTTCGTTCATCTTCGTGCATCTTCGTACATCTTCGTGCCTCCTCGTGCATCTTCGTTCATCTTCGTGCATCTTCGTTCATCTTCGTTCATCTTCGTTCATCTTCGTTCATCTTTGTTCATCTTCGTGAATCTTCGTGCGTCTTCGTGCATCTTCGTGCATCTTCGTGCATCTTAGTTCATCTTCGTGCATCTTCGTTCATCTTCGTTCATCTTCGTTCATCTTCGTTCATCTTCGTTCATCTTCGTTCATCTTCGTTCATCTTCGTTCATCTTCGTGCATCTTCGTTCATCTTCGTTCATCTTCGTTCATCTTTGTTCATCTTCGTGAATCTTCGTACGTCTTCGTGCATCTTCGTGCATCTTCGTGCATCTTAGTTCATCTTCGTGCATCTTCGTTCATCTTCGTTCATCTTCGTTCATCTTCGTTCATCTTCGTTCATCTTCGTTCATCTTCGTTCATCTTCGTTCATCTTCGTTCATCTTTGTTCATCTTCGTTCATCTTCGTTCATCTTCGTTCATCTTCGTGCATCTTCGTTCATTTTCGTGCATCTTCGTGCATCTTCGTTCATCTTCGTTCATCTTCGTTCATTTTCGTTCATCTTCGTTCATCTTCGTTCATCTTAGTTCATCTTCGTTCATTTTCGTTCATCTTCGTTCATCTACGTTCACCTTCGTTCACCTTCGTTCATCTTCGTTCATCTTCCTTCATCTTCCTTCATCTTCGTTCATCTTCGTTTATCTTCGTTCATCTTCGTTCATCTTCGTTCATCTTCGTTCATCTTCGTTCATCTTCTTCTTCTTCTCCTTCTCCTTCTTCTTCTTCTGCTTCTTCGTGCTTCTACGTGCATCTTCGTGCTTCTTCGTGCATCATCGTCCATCTTCGTGCATCTTCGTGCATCTTCGTGCATCTTCGTGCATCTTCGTGCATCTTCGTGCATCATCATCATCATCATCATCATCATCATCATCATCATCGTCGTCGTCGTCCTCGTCGTCGTCGTCGTCGTGCATCTTTGTGCATCTTCGTGCATCTTAGTGCATCTTCGTGGATCTTCGTGCATCTTCGTGCATCTTCGTGCATCTTCGTGCATCTTCGTGCATCTTCGTGCATCTTCGTGCATCTTCGTTCATCTTCGTTCATTTTCGTGCATCTCTGTGCATCTTCGTGCATCTTCGTGCATCTTCGTGCATCTTCGTGCATCTTCGTTCATCTTCGTGCATCTCCGTGCATCTTCGTGCATCTTCGTGCATCTTCGTGCATCTTCGTGCATCTTCGTGCATCTTCGTGCATCCTCGTGCATCTTCGTTCATCCTCGTTCATCTTCGTTCATCTTCGTGCATCTTCGTGCATCTTCTTGCATCTTCGTTCATCTTCGTTCATCTTCGTTCATCTTCGTTCATCTTCGTGCATCTTCGTACATCTTCGTGCCTCCTCGTGCATCTTCGTTCATCTTCGTGCATCTTCGTTCATCTTCGTTCATCTTCGTGCATCTTCGTTCATCTTCGTTCATCTCCGTTCATCTTTGTTCATCTTCGTGAATCTTCGTACGTCTTCGTGCATCTTCGTGCATCTTCGTGCATCTTAGTTCATCTTCGTGCATCTTCGTTCATCTTCGTTCATCTTCGTTCATCTTCGTTCATCTTCGTTCATTTTCGTTCATCTTCGTTCATCTTTGTTCATCTTCGTTCATCTTCGTTCATCTTCGTTCATCTTCGTTCATCTTCGTTCATCTTCGTGCATCTTCGTTCATTTTCGTGCATCTTCGTGCATCTTCGTTCATCTTCGTTCATCTTCGTTCATCTTCGTTCATCTTCGTTCATCTTCGTGCATCTTCGTTCATTTTCGTGCATCTTCGTGCATCTTCGTTCATCTTCGTTCATCTTCGTTCATCTTCGTTCATCTTCGTTCATCTTCGTTCATCTTAGTTCATCTTCGTTCATTTTCGTTCATCTTCGTTCATCTACGTTCATCTTCGTTCATCTTCCTTTATCTTCGTTCATCTTCGTTCATCTTCGTTCATCTTCGTTCATCTTCGTTCATCTTCGTTCATCTTCGTTCATCTTCGTTCATCTTCGTTTACCTTCGTTCAACTTCGTTCATTTTCGTTCATCTTCGTTCATCTTCGTTCATCTTCGTTTATCTTCGTTCATCTTCGTTCATCTTCGTTCATCTTCGTTCATCTTCGTTCATCTTCGTTTATCTTCGTGCATCTTCGTGCATCTTAGTTCATCTTCGTGCATCTTCGTTCATCTTCGTTCATCTTCGTTCATCTTCGTTCATCTTCGTTCATCTTCGTTCATCTTCGTTCATCTTCGTTCTTCTTCGTTTACCTTCGTTCAACTTCGTTCATTTTCGTTCATCTTCGTTCATCTTCGTTCATCTTCGTTCATCTTCGTTCATCTTCGTTTATCTTCGTTCATCTTCGTTCATCTTCGTTCATCTTCGTTTATCTTCGTGCATCTTCGTGCATCTTAGTTCATCTTCGTGCATCTTCGTTCATCTTCGTTCATCTTCGTTCATCTTCGTTCATCTTCGTTCATCTTCGTTCATCTTCGTTCATCTTCGTTTACCTTCGTTCAACTTCGTTCATTTTCGTTCATCTTCGTTCATCTTCGTTCATCTTCGTTCATCTTCGTGCATCTTCGTTCATTTTCGTGCATCTTCGTGCATCTTCGTTCATCTTCGTTCATCTTCGTTCATTTTCGTTCATCTTCGTTCATCTTCGTTCATCTTAGTTCATCTTCGTTCATTTTCGTTCATCTTCGTTCATCTACGTTCACCTTCGTTCATCTTCGTTCATCTTCCTTCATCTTCCTTCATCTTCGTTCATCTTCGTTTATCTTCGTTCATCTTCGTTCATCTTCGTTCATCTTCGTTCATCTTCGTTCATCTTCGTTCATCTTCGTTCATCTTCTTCTTCTTCTCCTTCTTCTTCTTCTGCTTCTTCGTGCTTCTACGTGCATCTTCGTGCTTCTTCGTGCATCATCGTCCATCTTCGTGCATCTTCGTGCATCTTCGTGCATCTTCGTGCATCTTCGTGCATCTTCGTGCATCTTCGTGCATCTTCGTGCATCATCATCATCATCATCATCATCATCATCATCATCATCATCGTCGTCGTCGTCCTCGTCGTCGTCGTCGTCGTGCATCTTTGTGCATCTTCGTGCATCTTAGTGCATCTTCGTGGATCTTCGTGCATCTTCGTGCATCTTCGTGCATCTTCGTGCATCTTCGTGCATCTTCGTGCATCTTCGTTCATCTTCGTTCATTTTCGTGCATCTCTGTGCATCTTCGTGCATCTTCGTGCATCTTCGTGCATCTTCGTGCATCTTCGTGCATCTTCGTTCATCTTCGTGCATCTCCGTGCATCTTCGTGCATCTTCGTGCATCTTCGTGCATCTTCGTGCATCTTCGTGCATCCTCGTGCATCTTCGTTCATCCTCGTTCATCTTCGTTCATCTTCGTGCATCTTCGTGCATCTTCTTGCATCTTCGTTCATCTTCGTTCATCTTCGTTCATCTTCGTTCATCTTCGTTCATCTTCGTGCATCTTCGTACATCTTCGTGCCTCCTCGTGCATCTTCGTTCATCTTCGTGCATCTTCGTTCATCTTCGTTCATCTCCGTGCATCTTCGTTCATCTTCGTTCATCTCCGTTCATCTTTGTTCATCTTCGTGAATCTTCGTACGTCTTCGTGCATCTTCGTGCATCTTCGTGCATCTTAGTTCATCTTCGTGCATCTTCGTTCATCTTCGTTCATCTTCGTTCATCTTCGTTCATCTTCGTTCATCTTCGTTCATCTTCGTTCATCTTTGTTCATCTTCGTTCATCTTCGTTCATCTTCGTTCATCTTCGTTCATCTTCGTTCATCTTCGTGCATCTTCGTTCATTTTCGTGCATCTTCGTGCATCTTCGTTCATCTTCGTTCATCTTCGTTCATCTTCGTTCATCTTCGTTCATCTTCGTGCATCTTCGTTCATTTTCGTGCATCTTCGTGCATCTTCGTTCATCTTCGTTCATCTTCGTTCATCTTCGTTCATCTTCGTTCATCTTCGTTCATCTTAGTTCATCTTCGTTCATTTTCGTTCATCTTCGTTCATCTACGTTCATCTTCGTTCATCTTCCTTTATCTTCGTTCATCTTCGTTCATCTTCGTTCATCTTCGTTCATCTTCGTTCATCTTCGTTTACCTTCGTTCAACTTCGTTCATTTTCGTTCATCTTCGTTCATCTTCGTTCATCTTCGTTTATCTTCGTTCATCTTCGTTCATCTTCGTTCATCTTCGTTCATCTTCGTTCATCTTCGTTTATCTTCGTGCATCTTCGTGCATCTTAGTTCATCTTCGTGCATCTTCGTTCATCTTCGTTCATCTTCGTTCATCTTCGTTCATCTTCGTTCATTTTCGTTCATCTTCGTTCATCTTCGTTCATCTTCGTTCATCTTCGTTTATCTTCGTTCATCTTCGTTCATCTTCGTTCATCTTCGTTTATCTTCGTGCATCTTCGTGCATCTTAGTTCATCTTCGTGCATCTTCGTTCATCTTCGTTCATCTTCGTTCATCTTCGTTCATCTTCGTTCATCTTCGTTCATCTTCGTTCATCTTCGTTCATCTTCGTTCATCTTCGTTTACCTTCGTTCAACTTCGTTCATTTTCGTTCATCTTCGTTCATCTTCGTTCATCTTCGTTTATCTTCGTTCATCTTCGTTCATCTTCGTTCATCTTCGTTCATCTTCGTTCATCTTCGTTCATCTTCGTTCATCTTCGTTTACCTTCGTTCAACTTCGTTCATTTTCGTTCATCTTCGTTCATCTTCGTTCATCTTCGTTCATCTTCGTTCATCTTCGTTCATCTTCGTTCATCTTCGTGCATCTTCGTACATCTTCGTGCCTCCTCGTGCATCTTCGTTCATCTTCGTGCATCTTCGTTCATCTTCGTTCATCTTCGTTCATCTTCGTTCATCTTTGTTCATCTTCGTGAATCTTCGTGCGTCTTCGTGCATCTTCGTGCATCTTCGTGCATCTTAGTTCATCTTCGTGCATCTTCGTTCATCTTCGTTCATCTTCGTTCATCTTCGTTCATCTTCGTTCATCTTCGTTCATCTTCGTTCATCTTCGTTCATCTTCGTGCATCTTCGTTCATCTTCGTTCATCTTCGTTCATCTTTGTTCATCTTCGTGAATCTTCGTACGTCTTCGTGCATCTTCGTGCATCTTCGTGCATCTTAGTTCATCTTCGTGCATCTTCGTTCATCTTCGTTCATCTTCGTTCATCTTCGTTCATCTTCGTTCATCTTCGTTCATCTTCGTTCATCTTTGTTCATCTTCGTTCATCTTCGTTCATCTTCGTTCATCTTCGTTCATCTTCGTGCATCTTCGTTCATTTTCGTGCATCTTCGTGCATCTTCGTTCATCTTCGTTCATCTTCGTTCATTTTCGTTCATCTTCGTTCATCTTCGTTCATCTTAGTTCATCTTCGTTCATTTTCGTTCATCTTCGTTCATCTACGTTCACCTTCGTTCATCTTCGTTCATCTTCCTTCATCTTCGTTCATCTTCGTTTATCTTCGTTCATCTTCGTTCATCTTCGTTCATCTTCGTTCATCTTCGTTCATCTTCTTCTTCTTCTCCTTCTTCTTCTTCTGCTTCTTCGTGCTTCTACGTGCATCTTCGTGCTTCTTCGTGCATCATCGTCCATCTTCGTGCATCTTCGTGCATCTTCGTGCATCTTCGTGCATCTTCGTGCATCTTCGTGCATCTTCGTGCATCATCATCATCATCATCATCATCATCATCATCATCATCATCGTCGTCGTCGTCCTCGTCGTCGTCGTCGTCGTGCATCTTTGTGCATCTTCGTGCATCTTCGTGCATCTTCGTGGATCTTCGTGCATCTTCGTGCATCTTCGTGCATCTTCGTGCATCTTCGTGCATCTTCGTGCATCTTCGTGCATCTTCGTTCATCTTCGTTCATTTTCGTGCATCTCTGTGCATCTTCGTGCATCTTCGTGCATCTTCGTGCATCTTCGTGCATCTTCGTTCATCTTCGTGCATCTCCGTGCATCTTCGTGCATCTTCGTGCATCTTCGTGCATCTTCGTGCATCTTCGTGCATCCTCGTGCATCTTCGTTCATCCTCGTTCATCTTCGTTCATCTTCGTTCATCTTCGTGCATCTTCGTGCATCTTCTTGCATCTTCGTTCATCTTCGTTCATCTTCGTTCATCTTCGTGCATCTTCGTACATCTTCGTGCCTCCTCGTGCATCTTCGTTCATCTTCGTGCATCTTCGTTCATCTTCGTGCATCTTCGTTCATCTTCGTTCATCTTCGTTCATCTTTGTTCATCTTCGTGAATCTTCGTACGTCTTCGTGCATCTTCGTGCATCTTCGTGCATCTTAGTTCATCTTCGTGCATCTTCGTTCATCTTCGTTCATCTTCGTTCATCTTCGTTCATCTTCGTTCATCTTCGTTCATCTTCGTTCATCTTCGTTCATCTTTGTTCATCTTCGTTCATCTTCGTTCATCTTCGTTCATCTTCGTTCATCTTCGTTCATCTTCGTGCATCTTCGTTCATTTTCGTGCATCTTCGTTCATCTTCGTTCATCTTCGTTCATCTTAGTTCATCTTCGTTCATTTTCGTTCATCTTCGTTCATCTACGTTCATCTTCGTTCATCTTCCTTTATCTTCGTTCATCTTCGTTCATCTTCGTTCATCTTCGTTCATCTTCGTTCATCTTCGTTCATCTTCGTTCATCTTCGTTCATCTTCGTTCATCTTCGTTCATCTTCGTGCATCTTCGTTCATTTTCGTGCATCTTCGTGCATCTTCGTTCATCTTCGTTCATCTTCGTTCATCTTCGTTCATCTTCGTTCATCTTCGTTCATCCTCGTTCACCTTCGTTCATCTTCGTTCATCTTCGTTCATCTTCGTTCATCTTTGTTCATCTTCGTTCATCTTCGTGCATCTTTGTTCATCTTCGTGCATCTTCGTGCATCCTCGTGCATCTTCGTTCATCCTCGTTCATCTTCGTTCATCTTCGTGCATCTTCGTGCATCTTCTTGCATCTTCGTTCATCTTCGTTCATCTTCGTTCATCTTCGTTTATCTTCGTTCATCTTCGTTCATCTTCGTTCATCTTCGTTCATCTTCGTTCATCTTCGTTTACCTTCGTTCAACTTCGTTCATTTTCGTTCATCTTCGTTCATCTTCGTTCATCTTCGTTCATCTTCGTTCATCTTCGTTCATCTTCGTTCATCTTCGTGCATCTTCGTACATCTTCGTGCATCTTCGTTCATCTTCGTTCATCTTCGTTCATCTTCGTTCATCTTTGTTCATCTTCGTGCATCTTCGTGCATCCTCGTGCATCTTCGTTCATCCTCGTTCATCTTCGTTCATCTTCGTTCATCTTCGTTCATCTTCGTTCATCTTTGTTCATCTTTGTTCATCTTCGTGAATCTTCGTGCGTCTTCGTGCATCTTCGTGCATCTTCGTGCATCTTAGTTCATCTTCGTGCATCTTCGTTCATCTTCGTTCATCTTCGTTCATCTTCGTTCATCTTCGTTCATCTTCGTTCATCTTCGTTCATCTTCGTTTACCTTCGTTCAACTTCGTTCATTTTCGTTCATCTTCGTTCATCTTCGTTCATCTTCGTTCATCCTCGTTCATCTTCGTTCATCTTCGTGCATCTTCGTACATCTTCGTTCATCTTCGTTCATCTTTGTTCATCTTCGTGAATCTTCGTACGTCTTCGTGCATCTTCGTGCATCTTCGTGCATCTTAGTTCATCTTCGTGCATCTTCGTTCATCTTCGTTCATCTTCGTGCATCTTCGTACATCTTCGTGCCTCCTCGTGCATCTTCGTTCATCTTCGTGCATCTTCGTTCATCTTCGTTCATCTTCGTTCATCTTCGTTCATCTTTGTTCATCTTCGTGAATCTTCGTGCGTCTTCGTGCATCTTCGTGCATCTTCGTGCATCTTAGTTCATCTTCGTTCATCTTCGTTCATCTTTGTTCATCTTCGTTCATCTTCGTGCATCTTCGTGCATCTTCGTTCATCTTCGTGCATCTTCGTGCATCCTCGTGCATCTTCGTTCATCCTCGTTCATCTTCGTTCATCTTCGTGCATCTTCGTGCATCTTCTTGCATCTTCGTTCATCTTCGTTCATCTTCGTTCATCTTCGTTCATCTTCGTTCATCTTCGTTCATCTTCGTGCATCTTCGTACATCTTCGTGCCTCCTCGTGCATCTTCGTTCATCTTCGTGCATCTTCGTTCATCTTCGTTCATCTTCGTTCATCTTCGTTCATCTTTGTTCATCTTCGTGAATCTTCGTGCGTCTTCGTGCATCTTCGTTTATCTTCGTGCATCTTCGTGCATCTTAGTTCATCTTCGTGCATCTTCGTTCATCTTCGTTCATCTTCGTTCATCTTCGTTCATCTTCGTTCATCTTCAATCATCTTCGTTCATCTTCGTGCATCTTCGTTCATCTTCGTTCATCTTCGTTCATCTTTGTTCATCTTCGTGAATCTTCGTACGTCTTCGTGCATCTTCGTGCATCTTCGTGCATCTTAGTTCATCTTCGTGCATCTTCGTTCATCTTCGTTCATCTTCGTTCATCTTCGTTCATCTTCGTTCATCTTCGTTCATCTTCGTGCATCTTCGTTCATCTTTGTTCATCTTCGTTCATCTTCGTTCATCTTCGTTCATCTTCGTTCATCTTCGTGCATCTTCGTTCATTTTCGTGCATCTTCGTGCATCTTCGTTCATCTTCGTTCATTTTCGTTCATCTTCGTTCATCTTGGTTCATCTTCGTTCATCTTAGTTCATCTTCGTTCATTTTCGTTCATCTTCGTTCATCTACGTTCACCTTCGTTCATCTTCGTTCATCTTCCTTCATCTTCGTTCATCTTCGTTTATCTTCGTTCATCTTCGTTCATCTTCGTTCATCTTCGTGCATCTTCGTGCATCTTCGTGCGTCTTCGTGCATCTTCGTGCATCCTCGTGCATCTTCGTGCATCTTCGTGCATCTTCGTGCATCTTCGTGCATCTTCGTGCATCTTCAGTCATCTTCGTGCTTCTTTGTGCATCTTCGTGCATCTTCGTGCATCTTCGTTCATCTTCGTGCATCTTCGTGCATATTCGTGCATCTTCGTGCATCTTGGTGCATCTTCGTGCATCTTCGTTCATCTTCGTTCATATTCGTTCATCTTCGTTCATCTTCGTTCATCTTCGTTCATCTTCGTGCTTCTTCGTGCATCTTCGTGCATCTTCGTGCATATTCGTGCGTCTTCGTGCATCTTCGTGCATCTTCGTTCATCTTCGTCCATCTCCGTTCATCTTCGTTCATCTTCGTTCATCTTCGTTCATCTTCGTTCATCTTCTTTCATCTTCGTTCATCTTCGTTCATCTTCGTTCATCTTCGTTCATCTTCGTTCATCTTCGATCATCTTAGTGCATCTTCGTGCATCTTCGTGCATCTTCGTGCATTTTCGTGCATCTTCGTGCATCTTCGTGCATCTTCGTGCGTCTTCGTGCATCTTCGTGCATCTTCGTGCATCTTCGTGCATCTTCGTTCATCTTCGTTCTTCTTCGTTCATCTTCGTTCATCTTAGTTCATCTTCGTTCATCTTCGTTCATCTTCGTGCATCTTCGTGCATCTTCGTTCATCTTCGTTCATCTTCGTGCATCTTTGTGCATCTTCGTGCATCTTCGTGCATCTTCGTGCATTTTCGTGCATCTTCGTGCATCTTCGTGCATCTTCGTTCATCTTCGTGCATCTTCGTGCATCTTCGTGCATCTTCGTGCATCTTCGTTCATCTTCGTTCATCTTCGTTCATCTTCGTTCATCTTCGTTCATCTTCGTGCTTCTTCGTGCATCTTCGTGCATCTTCGTGCATCTTCGTGCATCTTCGTGCGTCTTCGTGCACCTTCGTGCATCTTCGTGCATCTTCGTGCATATTCGTGCATCTTCGTGCATCTTCGTGCATCTTCGTGCATCTTCGTGCATCTTCGTGCATCTTCGTGCATCTTCGTGCATCTTCGTGCATCTTCGTGCATCTTTGTTCATCTTCGTGCATCTTCGTTCATCTTCGTGCATCTTCGTTCATCTTCGTTCATCTTCGTTCATCTTCGTTCATTTTCGTTCATCTTCGTTCATCTTTGTTCATCTTCGTTCATTTCGTTCATCTTCGTTCATCTTCGTTCATCTTCGTTCATCTTCGTTCATCTTCGTTCATCTTCGTTCATCTTCGTTTATCTTCGTTCATCTTCGTTCATCTTCGTTCATCTTCGTTCATCTTCGTTCATCTTCGTTCATCTTCGTTCATCTTCGTTCATATTCGTTCATCTTCGTTCATCTTCGTTCAACTTCGTTCATCTTCGTGCTTCTTCGTGCATTTTCGTGCGCCTTCGTGCATCTTCGTGCATCTTCGTGCATCTTCGTGCATATTCGTGCATCTTCGTGCATCTTCGTGCATCTTCGTGCATCTTCGTGCATCTTCGTTCATCTTCGTTCATCTTCGTTCATCTTCGTTCATCTTCGTGCTTCTTCGTGCATTTTCGTGCGTCTTCGTGCATCTTCGTGCATCTTCGTGCATCTTCGTGCATCTTCGTGCATATTCGTGCATCTTAGATCATCTTCGTGCATCTTCGTTCATCTTCGTTCATCTTCGTTCATCTTCGTTCATCTTCGTTCATCTTCGTTCATCTTCGTGCTTCTTCGTGCATTTTCGTGCGTCTTCGTGCATCTTCGTGCATCTTCGTGCATCTTCGTGCATATTCGTGCATCTTCGTGCATCTTCGTGCATCTTCGTGCATCTTCGTGCATCTTCGTGCATCTTCGTGCATCTTCGTTCATCTTCGAGCATCTTCGTGCATCTTCGTGCATCTTCGTTCATCTTCGTTCATCTTCGTTCATCTTCGTTCATCTTCGTTTATCTTCGTTTATCTTCGTGCATCTTCGTGCTTCTTCGTGCATCTTCGTTCATCTTCGTGCATCTTCGTGCATCTTCGTGCATCTTCGTGCATCTTCATACATCTTCGTTCATCTTCGTTCATTTTCGTTCATCTTCGTTCATCTTCGTTCATCTTCGTTCATCTTCGTGCATCTTCGTTCATCTTCGTTCATCTTCGTTCATCTTCGTTCATCTCCGTTCATCTTCGTTCTTCTTTTTCTTCTTCTTCTTCTTCTGCATTTTCATGCATCTTCGTGCATCTTCGTTCATCTTCGTGCTTCTTCGTGCATCTTCGTGCATCTTCGTGCGTCTTCGTGCATCTTCGTGCATCCTCGTGCATCTTCGTGCATCTTCGTGCATCTTCGTGCATCTTCGTGCATCTTCAGTCATCTTCGTGCTTCTTTGTGCATCTTCGTGCATCTTCGTGCATCTTCGTTCATCTTCGTGCATCTTCGTGCATATTCGTGCATATTCGTGCATCTTGGTGCATCTTCGTGCATCTTCGTTCATCTTCGTTCATATTCGTTCATCTTCGTTCATCTTCGTTCATCTTCGTTCATCTTCGTGCTTCTTCGTGCATCTTCGTGCATCTTCGTGCATCTTCGTGCATCTTCGTGCATATTCGTGCGTCTTCGTGCATCTTCGTGCATCTTCGTTCATCTTCGTCCATCTCCGTTCATCTTCGTTCATCTTCGTTCATCTTCGTTCATCTTCGTTCATCTTCTTTCATCTTCGTTCATCTTCGTTCATCTTCGTTCATCTTCGTTCATCTTCGTTCATCTTCGTTCATCTTCGTTCATCTTCGATCATCTTAGTGCATCTTCGTGCATCTTCGTGCATCTTCGTGCATTTTCGTGCATCTTCGTGCGTCTTCGTGCATCTTCGTGCATCTTCGTGCATCTTCGTGAATCTTCGTTCATCTTCGTTCTTCTTCGTTCATCTTCGTTCATCTTAGTTCATCTTCGTTCATCTTCGTTCATCTTCGTTCATCTTCGTGCATCTTCGTGCATCTTCGTTCATCTTCGTGCTTCTTCGTGCATCTTCGTGCATCTTCGTGCGTCTTCGTGCATCTTCGTGCATCCTCGTGCATCTTCGTGCATCTTCGTGCATCTTCGTGCATCTTCGTGCATCTTCAGTCATCTTCGTGCTTCTTTGTGCATCTTCGTGCATCTTCGTGCATCTTCGTTCATCTTCGTGCATCTTCGTGCATATTCGTGCATATTCGTGCATCTTGGTGCATCTTCGTGCATCTTCGTTCATCTTCGTTCATATTCGTTCATCTTCGTTCATCTTCGTTCATCTTCGTTCATCTTCGTGCTTCTTCGTGCATCTTCGTGCATCTTCGTGCATCTTCGTGCATATTCGTGCGTCTTCGTGCATCTTCGTGCATCTTCGTTCATCTTCGTCCATCTCCGTTCATCTTCGTTCATCTTCGTTCATCTTCGTTCATCTTCGTTCATCTTCTTTCATCTTCGTTCATCTTCGTTCATCTTCGTTCATCTTCGTTCATCTTCGTTCATCTTCGTTCATCTTCGATCATCTTAGTGCATCTTCGTGCATCTTCGTGCATCTTCGTGCATTTTCGTGCATCTTCGTGCGTCTTCGTGCATCTTCGTGCATCTTCGTGCATCTTCGTGAATCTTCGTTCATCTTCGTTCTTCTTCGTTCATCTTCGTTCATCTTAGTTCATCTTCGTTCATCTTCGTTCATCTTCGTTCATCTTCGTGCATCTTCGTGCATCTTCGTTCATCTTCGTTCATCTTCGTTCATCTTCGTTCATCTTCGTGCATCTTTGTGCATCTTCGTGCATCTTCGTGCATTTTCGTGCATCTTCGTGCATCTTCGTGCATCTTCGTTCATCTTCGTGCATCTTTGTGCATCTTCGTGCATCTTCGTTCATCTTCGTTCATCTTCGTTCATCTTCGTTCATCTTCGTTCATCTTAGTTCACCTTCGTTCATCTTCGTTCATCTTCGTGCTTCTTCGTGCATCTTCGTGCATCTTCGTGCGTCTTCGTGCATCTTCGTGCTTCTTGGTGCATCTTCGTGCATCTTCGTGCGTCTTCGTGCATCTTCGTGCGTCTTCGTGCATCTTCGTTCATCTTCGTGCATCGTCGTTCATCTTCGTTCATCTTCGTTCATCTTCGTTCATCTTCGTTCATCTTCGTTCATCTCCGTGCATCTTCGTGCATCTTCGTGCATCTTCGTGCATCTTCGTGCATCTTCGTGCATCTTCGTGCGTCTTCGTGCATCTTCGTGCATCTTCGTGCATCTTCGTGCATATTCGTGCATCTTCGTGCATCTTCGTGCATCTTCGTGCATCTTCGTGCATCTTCGTGCATCTTCGTGCATCTTCGTGCATCTTCGTGCATCTTCGTGCATCTTTGTTCATCTTCGTGCATCTTCGTTCATCTTCGTGCATCTTCGTTCATCTTCGTTCATCTTCGTTCATCTTCGTTCATTTTCGTTCATCTTCGTTCATCTTCGTTCATCTTCGTTCATTTCGTTCATCTTCGTTCATCTTCGTTCATCTTCGTTCATCTTCGTTCATCTTCGTTCATCTTCGTTCATCTTCGTTCATCTTCGTTCATCTTCGTTCATCTTCGTTCATCTTCGTTCATCTTCGTTCATCTTCGTTCATCTTAGTTCATCTTCGTTCATCTTCGTGCTTCTTCGTGCATTTTCGTGCGCCTTCGTGCATCTTCGTGCATCTTCGTGCATCTTCGTGCATATTCGTGCATCTTCGTGCATCTTCGTGCATCTTCGTGCATCTTCGTGCATCTTCGTTCATCTTCGTTCATCTTCGTTCATCTTCGTTCATCTTCGTTCATCTTCGTGCTTCTTCGTGCATTTTCGTGCGTCTTCGTGCATCTTCGTGCATCTTCGTGCATCTTCGTGCATCTTCGTGCATCTTCGTGCATATTCGTGCATCTTAGTTCATCTTCCTGCATCTTCGTTCATCTTCGTTCATCTTCGTTCATCTTCGTTCATCTTCGTTCATCTTCGTTCATCTTCGTGCTTCTTCGTGCATTTTCGTGCGTCTTCGTGCATCTTCGTGCATCTTCGTGCATATTCGTGCATCTTCGTGCATCTTCGTGCATCTTCGTGCATCTTCGTGCATCTTCGTGCATCTTCGTTCATCTTCGTGCATCTTCGTGCATCTTCGTGCATCTTCGTTCATCTTCGTTCATCTTCGTTCATCTTCGTTCATCTTCGTTCATCTTCATTCATCTTCGTTTATCTTCGTTTATCTTCGTTCATCTTCGTTCGTCTTCGTTCATTTTCGTTCATCTTCGTTCATCTTCGTTCATCTTCGTTCATCTTTGTTCATCTTCGTTCATCTTCGTTCATCTTCGTTCATCTTCGTTCATCTTCGTTCATCTTAGTTCATCTTCGTGCATCTTCGTTCATCTTCGTGCATCTTCGTGCATCCTCGTGCATCTTCGTTCATCCTCGTTCATCTTCGTTCATCTTCGTGCATCTTCGTGCATCTTCGTGCATCTTCGTGCATCTTCGTGCATCTTCGTTCATCTTCGTTCATCTTCGTTTATCTTCGTTCATCTTCGTTCATCTTCGTTCATCTTCGTTCATCTTCGTTTACCTTCGTTCATCTTCGTTCATCTTCGTTCAGCTTCGTTCATCTTCGTTCATCTTCGTGCATCTTCGTACATCTTCGTGCCTCATCGTGCATCTTCGTTCATCTTCGTGCATCTTCGTGCATCTTCGTGCATCTTCGTGCATCTTCGTGCATCTTCGTGCATCTTCGTGCATCTTCATTCATCTTCGTTCATCTTCGTTCATTTTCGTTCATCTTCGTTCATCTTCGTTCATCTTCGTTCATCTTCGTTCATCTTCGTTCATCTTCATTCATATTCGTGCATCGTCGTTCATCTTCGTTCATCTTCGTTCATCTTCGTTCATCTTCGTTCTTCTTCTTCTTTTTCTTCTTCTTCTTCTTCTTCTGCATTTTCGTGCATCTTCGTGCTTCTTCGTGCTTCTTCGTGCATCTTCGTGCATCTTCGTTCATCTTCGTTCATCTTCGTTCATCTTCGAGCATCTTCGTGCATCTCCGTGCATCTTCGTGCATCTTCGTGCATCTTCGTGCATCTTCGTGCATCTTCGTTCATCTTCGTGCTTCTTCGTGCATCTTCGTACATCTTCGTGCGTCTTCGTGCATCTTCGTGCATCTTCGTGCATCTTCGTGCATCTTCGTGCATCTTCGTTCATCTTCGTGCTTCTTCGTGCATCTTCATGCATCTTCGTGCGTCTTCGTGCATCTTCGTGCATCTTCGTGCATCTTCGTGCATCTTCGTGCATCTTCGTTCATCTTCGTTCATCTTCGTTCATCTTCGTTCATCTTCGTTCATCTTCGTTCATCTTCGTTCATTTTCGTTCATCTTCGTTCATCTTTGTTCATCTTCGTTCATTTCGTTCATCTTCGTTCACCTTCGTTCATCTTCGTTCATCTTCGTTCATCTGCGTTCATCTTCGTTCATCTTCGTTCATCTTCGTTCATCTTCGTTCATCTTCGTTCATCTTCGTTCATCTTCGTTCATCTTCGTTCATCTTCGTTCATCTTCGTTCATCTTCGTTCATCTTCGTTCATCTTCGTTCATCTTAGTTCATCTTCGTTCATCTTCGTGCTTCTTCGTGCATTTTCGTGCGTCTTCGTGCATCTTCGTGCATCTTCGTGCATCTTCGTGCATATTCGTGCATCTTCGTGCATCTTCGTTTACCTTCGTTCATCTTCGTTCAGCTTCGTTCATCTTCGTTCATCTTCGTGCATCTTCGTACATCTTCGTTCATCTTTGTTCATCTTCGTTCATCTTCGTTCATCTTCGTTCATCTTCGTGCATCTTCGTTCATTTTCGTGCATCTTCGTGCATCTTCGTTCATCTTCGTTCATCTTCGTTCATCTTCGTTCATCTTCGTGCATCTTCGTGCATCTTCGTGCATCTTCATTCATCTTCGTTCATCTTCGTTCATTTTCGTTCATCTCCGTTCATCTTCGTTCATCTTCGTTCATCTTCGTTCATCTTCATTCATCTTCGTGCATCGTCGTTCATCTTCGTTCATCTTCGTTCATCTTCGTTCTTCTTCTTCTTCTTCTTCTTCTTCTTCTTCTTCTTCTGCATTTTCGTGCATCTTCGTGCTTCTTCGTGCTTCTTCGTGCATCTTCGTGCATCTTCGTTCATCTTCGTTCATCTTCGTTCATCTTCGAGCATCTTCGTGCATCTCCGTGCATCTTCGTGCATCTTCGTGCATCTTCGTGCATCTTCGTGCATCTTCGTGCATCTTCGTTCATCTTCGTGCTTCTTCGTGCATCTTCGTGCATCTTCGTGCGTCTTCGTGCATCTTCGTGCATCTTCGTGCATCTTCGTGCATCTTCGTGCATCTTCGTGCATCTTCGTTCATCTTCGTGCATCTTCGTGCGTCTTCGTGCATCTTCGTGCATCTTCGTGCATCTTCGTGCATCTTCGTGCATCTTTGTTCATCTTCGTGCATCTTCGTTCATCTTCGTTTACCTTCGTTCATCTTCATTCAGCTTCGTTCATCTTCGTTCATCTTCGTGCATCTTCGTACATCTTCGTGCCTCATCGTGCATCTTCGTTCATCTTCGTGCATCTTCGTTCATCTTCGTTTACCTTCGTTCATCTTCATTCAGCTTCGTTCATCTTCGTTCATCTTCGTGCATCTTCGTACATCTTCGTGCCTCATCGTGCATCTTCGTTCATCTTCGTGCATCTTCGTTCATCTTCGTTCATCTTCGTTCATCTTCGTTCATCTTTGTTCATCTTCGTTCATCTTCGTTCATCTTCGTTCATCTTCGTGCATTTTCGTTCATTTTCGTTCATCTTCGTGCATCTTTGTGCATCTTCGTGCATCTTCGTGCATTTTCGTGCATCTTCGTGCATCTTCGTGCATCTTCGTTCATCTTCGTGCATCTTTGTGCATCTTCGTGCATCTTCGTTCATCTTCGTTCATCTTCGTTCATCTTCGTTCATCTTCGTTCATCTTCGTTCATCTTAGTTCACCTTCGTTCATCTTCGTTCATCTTCGTGCTTCTTCGTGCATCTTCGTGCATCTTCGTGCGTCTTCGTGCATCTTCGTGCTTCTTGGTGCATCTTCGTGCATCTTCGTGCGTCTTCGTGCATCTTCGTGCGTCTTCGTGCATCTTCGTTCATCTTCGTGCATCGTCGTTCATCTTCGTTCATCTTCGTTCATCTTCGTTCATCTTCGTTCATCTTCGTTCATCTCCGTGCATCTTCGTGAATCTTCGTGCATCTTCGTGCATCTTCGTGCATCTTCGTGCGTCTTCGTGCATCTTCGTGCATCTTCGTGCATCTTCGTACATCTTCGTGCATATTCGTGCATCTTCGTGCATCTTCGTGCATCTTCGTGCATCTTCGTGCATCTTCGTGCATCTTCGTGCATCTTCGTGCATCTTCGTGCATCTTTGTTCATCTTCGTGCATCTTCGTTCATCTTCGTGCATCTTCGTTCATCTTCGTTCATCTTCGTTCATCTTCGTTCATTTTCGTTCATCTTCGTTCATCTTTGTTCATCTTCGTTCATTTCGTTCATCTTCGTTCATCTTCGTTCATCTTCGTTCATTTTCGTTCATCTTCGTTCATCTTCGTTCATCTTCGTTCATCTTCGTTCATCTTCGTTCATCTTCGTTCATCTTCGTTCATCTTCGTTCATCTTCGTTCATCTTCGTTCATCTTCGTTCATCTTCGTTCATCTTCGTTCATCTTAGTTCATCTTCGTTCATCTTCGTGCTTCTTCGTGCATTTTCGTGCGCCTTCGTGCATCTTCGTGCATCTTCGTGCATCTTCGTGCATCTTCGTGCATATTCGTGCATCTTCGTGCATCTTCGTGCATCTTCGTGCATCTTCGTGCATCTTCGTTCATCTTCGTTCATCTTCGTTCATCTTCGTTCATCTTCGTTCATCTTCGTTCATCTTCGTGCTTCTTCGTGCATTTTCGTGCGTCTTCGTGCATCTTCGTGCATCTTCGTGCATCTTCGTGCATCTTCGTGCATCTTCGTGCATCTTCGTGCATCTTCGTGCATATTCGTGCATCTTAGTTCATCTTCGTGCATCTTCGTTCATCTTCGTTCATCTTCGTTCATCTTCGTTCATCTTCGTTCATCTTCGTTCATCTTCGTTCATCTTCGTGCTTCTTCGTGCATTTTCGTGCGTCTTCGTGCATCTTCGTGCATCTTCGTGCATCTTCGTGCATATTCGTGCATCTTCGTGCATCTTCGTGCATTTTCGTGCATCTTCGTGCATCTTCGTGCATCTTCGTGCATCTTCGTTCATCTTCGTGCATCTTCGTGCATCTTCGTGCATCTTCGTTCATCTTCGTTCATCTTCGTTCATCTTCGTTCATCTTCGTTCATCTTCGTTCATCTTCGTTTATCTTCGTTTATCTTCGTTCATCTTCGTTCGTCTTCGTTCATTTTCGTTCATCTTCGTTCATCTTCGTTCATCTTCGTTCATCTTTGTTCATCTTCGTTCATCTTCGTTCATCTTCGTTCATCTTCGTTCATCTTCGTTCATCTTAGTTCATCTTCGTGCATCTTCGTTCATCTTCGTGCATCTTCGTGCATCCTCGTGCATCTTCGTTCATCCTCGTTCATCTTCGTTCATCTTCGTGCATCTTCGTGCATCTTCGTGCATCTTCGTGCATCTTCGTGCATCTTCGTTCATCTTCGTTCATCTTCGTTTATCTTCGTTCATCTTCGTTCATCTTCGTTCATCTTCGTTCATCTTCGTTTACCTTCGTTCATCTTCGTTCATCTTCGTTCAGCTTCGTTCATCTTCGTTCATCTTCGTGCATCTTCGTACATCTTCGTGCCTCATCGTGCATCTTCGTTCATCTTCGTGCATCTTTGTGCATCTTCGTGCATCTTCGTGCATCTTCGTGCATCTTCGTGCATCTTCGTGCATCTTCATTCATCTTCGTTCATCTTCGTTCATTTTCGTTCATCTTCGTTCATCTTCGTTCATCTTCGTTCATCTTCGTTCATCTTCATTCATCTTCGTGCATCGTCGTTCATCTTCGTTCATCTTCGTTCATCTTCGTTCATCTTCGTTCTTCTTCTTCTTTTTCTTCTTCTTCTTCTTCTTCTGCATTTTCGTGCATCTCCGTGCTTCTTCGTGCTTCTTCGTGCATCTTCGTGCATCTTCGTTCATCTTCGTTCATCTTCGTTCATCTTCGAGCATCTTCGTGCATCTCCGTGCATCTTCGTGCATCTTCGTGCATCTTCGTGCATCTTCGTGCATCTTCGTTCATCTTCGTGCTTCTTCGTGCATCTTCGTACATCTTCGTGCGTCTTCGTGCATCTTCGTGCATCTTCGTGCATCTTCGTGCATCTTCGTGCATCTTCGTTCATCTTCGTGCTTCTTCGTGCATCTTCGTGCATCTTCGTGCGTCTTCGTGCATCTTCGTGCATCTTCGTGCATCTTCGTGCATCTTCGTGCATCTTCGTGCATCTTCGTGCATCTTCGTGCATCTTCGTGCATCTTCGTGCATCTTCGTGCATCTTCGTGCATCTTTGTTCATCTTCGTGCATCTTCGTTCATCTTCGTGCATCTTCGTTCATCTTCGTTCATCTTCGTTCATTTTCGTTCATCTTCGTTCATCTTTGTTCATCTTCGTTCATTTCGTTCATCTTCGTTCACCTTCGTTCATCTTCGTTCATCTTCGTTCATCTTCGTTCATCTTCGTTCATCTTCGTTCATCTTCGTTCATCTTCGTTCATCTTCGTTCATCTTCGTTCATCTTCGTTCATCTTCGTTCATCTTCGTTCATCTTCGTTCATCTTCGTTCATCTTCGTTCATCTTAGTTCATCTTCGTTCATCTTCGTGCTTCTTCGTGCATTTTCGTGCGTCTTCGTGCATCTTCGTGCATCTTCGTGCATCTTCGTGCATATTCGTGCATCTTCGTGCATCTTCGTTTACCTTCGTTCATCTTCGTTCAGCTTCGTTCATCTTCGTTCATCTTCGTGCATCTTCGTACATCTTCGTGCCTCATCGTGCATCTTCGTTCATGTTCGTGCATCTTCGTTCATCTTCGTTCATCTTCGTTCATCTTCGTTCATCTTTGTTCATCTTCGTTCATCTTCGTTCATCTTCGTTCATCTTCGTGCATCTTCGTTCATCATTTTCGTGCATCTTCGTGCATCTTCGTTCATCTTCGTTCATCTTCGTTCATCTTCGTTCATCTTCGTGCATCTTCGTGCATCTTCGTGCATCTTCATTCATCTTCGTTCATCTTCGTTCATTTTCGTTCATCTCCGTTCATCTTCGTTCATCTTCGTTCATCTTCATTCATCTTCGTGCATCGTCGTTCATCTTCGTTCATCTTCGTTCATCTTCGTTCTTCTTCTTCTTTTTCTTCTTCTTCTTCTTCTTCTTCTTCTGCATTTTCGTGCATCTTCGTGCTTCTTCGTGCATCTTCGTGCATCTTCGTTCATCTTCGTTCATCTTCGAGCATCTTCGTGCATCTCCGTGCATCTTAGTGCATCTTCGTGCATCTTCGTGCATCTTCGTGCATCTTCGTTCATCTTCGTGCATCTTCGTGCATCTTCGTGCATCTTCGTGCATCTTCGTGCATCTTCGTTCATCTTCGTGCATCTTCGTGCATCTTCGTGCGTCTTCGTGCATCTTCGTGCATCTTCGTGCATCTTCGTGCATCTTTGTTCATCTTCGTGCATCTTCGTTCATCTTCGTTTACCTTCGTTCATCTTCATTCAGCTTCGTTCATCTTCGTTCATCTTCGTTCATCTTCGTGCATCTTCGTTCTTCTTCGTGCCTCATCGTGCATCTTCGTTCATCTTCGTGCATCTTCGTTCATCTTCGTTTACCTTCGTTCATCTTCATTCAGCTTCGTTCATCTTCGTTCATCTTCGTGCATCTTCGTACATCTTCGTGCCTCATCGTGCATCTTCGTTCATCTTCGTGCATCTTCGTTCATCTTCGTTCATCTTCGTTCATCTTCGTTCATCTTTGTTCATCTTCGTTCATCTTCGTTCATCTTCGTTCATCTTCGTGCATCTTCGTTCATTTTCGTGCATCTTCGTGCATCTTCGTTCATCTTCGTTCATCTTCGTTCATCTTCGTTCATCTTCATTCATCTTCGTTCATCTTCGTTCATCTTAGTTCATCTTCGTTCATCTTCGTTCATCTTCGTTCATCTTCGTTCATCTTTGTTCATCTTCGTTCATCTTCGTTCATCTTCGTTCATCTTCGTGCATCTTCGTTCATTTTCGTGCATCTTCGTGCATCTTCGTTCATCTTCGTTCATCTTCGTTCATCTTCGTTCATCTTCGTGCATCTTCGTGCATCTTCGTGCATCTTCATTCATCTTCGTTCATCTTCGTTCATTTTCGTTCATCTCCGTTCATCTTCGTTCATCTTCGTTCATCTTCATTCATCTTCGTGCATCGTCGTTCATCTTCGTTCATCTTCGTTCATCTTCGTTCTTCTTCTTCTTTTTCTTCTTCTTCTTCTTCTTCTTCTTCTGCATTTTCGTGCATCTTCGTGCTTCTTCGTGCATCTTCGTGCATCTTCGTTCATCTTCGTTCATCTTCGTTCATCTTCGAGCATCTTCGTGCATCTCCGTGCATCTTAGTGCATCTTCGTGCATCTTCGTGCATCTTCGTGCATCTTCGTGCATCTTCGTTCATCTTCGTGCTTCTTCGTGCATCTTCGTGCATCTTCGTGCGTCTTCGTGCATCTTCGTGCATCTTCGTGCATCTTCGTGCATCTTCGTTCATCTTCGTGCATCTTCGTGCATCTTCGTGCGTCTTCGTGCATCTTCGTGCATCTTCGTGCATCTTCGTGCATCTTTGTTCATCTTCGTGCATCTTCGTTCATCTTCGTTTACCTTCGTTCATCTTCATTCAGCTTCGTTCATCTTCGTTCATCTTCGTTCATCTTCGTGCATCTTCGTACATCTTCGTGCCTCATCGTGCATCTTCGTTCATCTTCGTGCATCTTCGTTCATCTTCGTTTACCTTCGTTCATCTTCATTCAGCTTCGTTCATCTTCGTTCATCTTCGTGCATCTTCGTACATCTTCGTGCCTCATCGTGCATCTTCGTTCATCTTCGTGCATCTTCGTTCATCTTCGTTCATCTTCGTTCATCTTCGTTCATCTTTGTTCATCTTCGTTCATCTTCGTTCATCTTCGTTCATCTTCGTGCATCTTCGTTCATTTTCGTGCATCTTCGTGCATCTTCGTTCATCTTCGTTCATCTTCGTTCATCTTCGTTCATCTTCATTCATCTTCGTTCATCTTCGTTCATCTTAGTTCATCTTCGTGCATCTTCGTTCATCTTCGTGCATCTTCGTGCATCCTCGTGCATCTTCAGTCATCCTCGTTCATCTTCGTTCATCTTCGTGCATCTTCGTGCATCTTCGTGCATCTTTGTGCATCTTCGTGCATCTTCGTGCATCTTCGTTCATCTTCGTTCATCTTCGTTCATCTTCGTTCATCTTCGTGCATCTTCGTTCATTTTCGTGCATCTTCGTGCATCTTCGTTCATCTTCGTTCATCTTCGTTCATCTTCGTTCATCTTCGTTCATCTTCGTTCATCTTCGTTCATCTTCTTCTTCTTCTCCTTCTTCTTCTTCTGCCTCTTCGTGCTTCTACGTGCATCTTCGTGCTTCTTCGTGCATCTTCGTTCATCTTCGTGCATCCTCGTGCATCTTCGTGCATCTTCGTGCATCTTCGTGCATCTTCGTGCATCTTCATTCATCTTCGTTCATCTTCGTTCATTTTCGTTCATCTTCGTTCATCTTCGTTCATCTTCGTTCATCTTCGTTCATCTTCATTCATCTTCGTGCATCGTCGTTCATCTTCGTTCATCTTCGTTCATCTTCGTTCATCTTCGTTCTTCTTCTTCTTTTTCTTCTTCTTCTTCTTCTTCTTCTTCTGCATTTTCGTGCATCTTCGTGCTTCTTCGTGCTTCTTCGTGCATCTTCGTGCATCTTCGTTCATCTTCGTTCATCTTCGTTCATCTTCGAGCATCTTCGTGAATCTCCGTGCATCTTCGTGCATCTTCGTGCAACTTCGTGCATCTTCGTGCATCTTCGTGCATCTTCGTTCATCTTCGTGCTTCTTCGTGCATCTTCGTGCATCTTCGTGCGTCTTCGTGCATCTTCGTGCATCTTCGTGCATCTTCGTGCATCTTCGTGCATCTTCGTGAATCTTCGTTCATCTTCGTGCATCTTCGTGCATCTTCGTGCGTCTTCGTGCATCTTCGTGCATCTTCGTGCATCTTCGTGCATCTTCGTGCATCTTCGTGCATCTTCGTGCATCTTCGTGCATCTTCGAGCATCTTCGTGCATCTTCGTGCATCTTTGTTCATCTTCGTGCATCTTCGTTCATCTTCGTGCATCTTCGTTCATCTTCGTTCATCTTCGTTCATCTTCGTTCATCTTCGTTCATTTTCGTTCATCGTCGTTCATCTTTGTTCATCTTCGTTCATTTCGTTCATCTTCGTTCATCTTCATTCATCTTCGTTCATCTTCGTTCATCTTCGTTCATCTTCGTTCATCTTCGTTCATCTTCGTTCATCTTCGTTCATCTTCGTTCATCTTCGTTCATCTTCGTTCATCTTCGTTCATCTTCGTTCATCTTCGTTCATCTTCGTTCATCTCCGTTCATCTTCGTTCATCTTCGTTCATCTTAGTTCATCTTCGTTCATCTTCGTGCTTCTTCGTGCATTTTCGTGCGTCTTCGTGCATCTTCGTGCATCTTCGTGCATATTCGTGCATCTTCGTGCATCTTCGTGCATCTTCGTGCTTCTTCGTGCTTCTTCGTGCATCTTCGTTCATCTTCGTTCATCTTCGAGCATCTTCGTGCATCTCCGTGCATCTTCGTGCATCTTCGTGCATCTTCGTGCATCTTCGTGCATCTTCGTTCATCTTCGTGCTTCTTCGTGCATCTTCGTGCATCTTCGTGCGTCTTCGTGCATCTTCGTGCATCTTCGTGCATCTCCGTGCATCTTCGTGCATCTTCGTGCATCTTGGTGCATCTTCGTGCATCTTCGTTCATCTTCGTTCATATTCGTTCATCTTCGTTCATCTTCGTTCATCTTCGTTCATCTTCGTGCTTCTTCGTGCATCTTCGTGCATATTCGTTCGTCTTCGTGCATCTTCGTGCATCTTCGTTCATCTTCGTTTATTTTCGTTCATCTTCGTTCATCTCCATTCATCTTCGTGCTTCTTCGTGCATCTTCGTGCATCTTCGTGCGTCTTCGTGCATCTCCGTTCATCTTCGTTCATCTTCGTTCATCTTTGTGCTTCTTCGTGCATTTTCGTGCGTCTTCGTGCATCTTCGTGCATCTTCGTGCATCTTCGTGCATATTCGTGCATCTTCGTGCATCTTCGTGCATCTTCGTGCATCTTCGTGCATCTATCTTCGTGCATCTTCGTGCATCTTCGTTCATCTTCGTTCATCTTCGTTCATCTTCGTGCATCTTCGTTCATTTTCGTGCATCTTCGTGCATCTTCGTTCATCTTCGTTCATCTTCGTTCATCTTCGTTCATTTTCGTTCATCTTCGTTCATCTTTGTTCATCTTCGTTCATCTTCGTTCATCTTCGTTCATCATCGTTCATCTTCGTTCATCTTCGTGCATCTTCGTTCATTTTCGTGCATCTTCGTGCATCTTCGTTCATCTTCGTTCATCTTCGTTCATCTTCGTTCATCTTCGTTCATCTTCGTTCATCTTCGTTCATCTTCGTTCATCTTCGTTCATCTTCGTTCATCTTCGTACATCTTCGTGCATCTTCGTGCGTCTTCGTGCATCTTCGTGCATCTTCGTGCATATTCGTGCATCTTCGTGCATCTTCGTGCATCGTCGTGCATCTTTGTGCATCTTCGTGCATCTTCGTGCATCTTCGTGCATCTTCGTGCATCTTCGTGCATCTTCGTTCATCTTCGTTCATCTTCGTTCATCTTCGTGCATCTTCGTTCATTTTCGTGCATCTTCGTGCATCTTCGTTCATCTTCGTTCATCTTCGTTCATCTTCGTTCATTTTCGTTCATCTTCGTTCATCTTTGTTCATCTTCGTTCATCTTCGTTCATCTTCGTTCATCATCGTTCATCTTCGTTCATCTTCGTGCATCTTCGTTCATTTTCGTGCATCTTCGTGCATCTTCGTTCATCTTCGTTCATCTTCGTTCATCTTCGTTCATCTTCGTTCATCTTCGTGCATCTTCGTTCATTTTCGTGCATCTTCGTGCATCTTCGTTCATCTTCGTTCATCTTCGTTCATCTTCGTTCATTTTCGTTCATCTTCGTTCATCTTTGTTCATCTTCGTTCATCTTCGTTCATCTTCGTTCATCATCGTTCATCTTCGTTCATCTTCGTGCATCTTCGTTCATTTTCGTGCATCTTCGTGCATCTTCGTTCATCTTCGTTCATCTTCGTTCATCTTCGTTCATCTTCGTTCATCTTCGTTCATCTTCGTTCATCTTCGTTCATCTTCGTTCATCTTCGTACATCTTCGTGCATCTTCGTGCGTCTTCGTGCATCTTCGTGCATCTTCGTGCATATTCGTGCATCTTCGTGCATCTTCGTGCATCTTCGTGCATCTTTGTGCATCTTCGTGCATCTTCGTGCATCTTCGTGCATCTTCGTGCATCTTCGTAAATCTTCGTGCATCTTCGTTCATCTTCGTGCATCTTCGTTCATCTTCGTGCATCTTCGTTCATCTTCGTTCATCTTCGTTCATCTTCGTTCATCTTCGTTCATCTTTGTTCATCTTCGTTCATCTTCGTTCATCTTCGTTCATCTTCGTTCATCTTCGTGCATCTTCGTTCATTTTCGTGCATCTTCGTGCATCTTCGTTCTTCTTCGTTCATCTTCGTTCATCTTCGTTCATTTTCGTTCATCTTCGTTCATCTTTGTTCATCTTCGTTCATCTTCGTTCATCTTCTTCTTCTTCTCCTTCTTCTTCTTCTGCTTCTTCGTGCTTCTACGTGCATCTTCGTGCTTCTTCGTGCATCTTCGTTCATCTTCGTGCATCTTCGTGCATCTTCGTGCATTTTCGTGCATCTTCATTCATCTTCGTTCATCTTCGTTCATTTTCGTTCATCTTCGTTCATCTTCGTTCATCTTCGTTCATCTTCGTTCATCTTCATTCATCTTCGTGCATCGTCGTTCATCTTCGTTCATCTTCGTTCATCTTCGTTCTTCTTCTTCTTTTTCTTCTTCTTCTTCTTCTTCTTCTTCTGCATTTTCGTGCATCTTCGTGCATCTTCGTGCATCTTCGTGCATCTTCGTGCATCTTCGTGCATCTTCGTGCATCTTCGTGCATCTTCGTTCATCTTCGTTCATCTTCGTTCATCTTCGTTCATCTTCTTCTTCTTCTCCTTCTTCTTCTTCTGCTTCTTCGTGCTTCTACGTGCATCTTCGTGCTTCTTCGTGCATCTTCGTTCATCTTCGTGCATCTTCGTGCATCTTCGTGCATCTTCGTGCATCTTCATTCATCTTCGTTCATCTTCGTTCATTTTCGTTCATCTTCGTTCATCTTCGTTCATCTTCGTTCATCTTCGTTCATCTTCATTCATCTTCGTGCATCGTCGTTCATCTTCGTTCATCTTCGTTCATCTTCGTTCTTCTTCTTCTTTTTCTTCTTCTTCTTCTTCTTCTTCTTCTGCATTTTCGTGCATCTTCGTGCTTCTTCGTGCTTCTTCGTGCATCTTCGTGCATCTTCGTTCATCTTCGTTCATCTTCGTTCATCTTCGTTCATCTTCGAGCATCTTCGTGCATCTCCGTGCATCTTCGTGCATCTTCGTGCATCTTCGTGCATCTTCGTGCATCTTCGTGCATCTTCGTGCATCTTCGTTCATCTTCGTGCATCTTCGTTCATCTTCGTGCTTCTTCGTGCATCTTCGTGCATCTTCGTGCGTCTTCGTGCATCTTCGTGCATCTTCGTGCATCTTCGTGCATCTTCGTTCATCTTCGTGCATCTTCGTGCATCTCCGTGCATCTTCGTTCATCTTCGTGCATCTTCGTTCATCTTCGTTCATCTTCGTTCATCTCCGTTCATCTTCGTTCATCTCCGTTCATCTTCGTTCTTCTTCGTTCATCTTCGTTCATCTCCGTTCATCTTCGTTCATCTTCGTTCTTCTTCTTCTTTTTCTTATTCTTCTTCTTCTTCTTCTTCTGCATTTTCGTGCATCTTCGTGCTTCTTCGTGCATCTTCGTTCATCTTCGTTCATCTTCGTTCATCTTCGTGCATCTTCGTGCATCTCCGTGCATATTCGTGCATCTTCGTGCATCTTCGTGCATCTTCGTGCATCTTCAGTCATCTTCGTGCTTCTTCGTGCATCTTCGTGCATCTTCGTGCGTCTTCGTGCATCTTCGTGCATCTTCGTGCATCTTCGTGCATCTTCGTGCATCTTCGTGCATATTCGTGCATCTTCGTGCATCTTCGTGCATCTTCGTGCATCTTCGTGCATCTTCGTGCATCTTCGTGCATCTTCGTGCATCTTTGTTCATCTTCGTGCATCTTCGTTCATCTTCGTGCATCTTCGTTCATCTTCGTTCATCTTCGTTCATCTTCGTTCATTTTCGTTCATCTTCGTTCATCTTTGTTCATCTTCGTTCATCTTCGTTCATCTTCGTTCATCTTCGTTCATCTTCGTTCATCTTCGTTCATCTTCGTTCATCTTCGTTCATCTTCGTTCATCTTCGTTCATCTTCGTTCATCTTCGTGCTTCTTCGTGCATTTTCTTGCGTCTTCGTGCATCTTCGTGCATCTTCGTGCATATTCGTGCATCTTCGTGCATCTTCGTGCATCTTCGTGCATCTTTGTGCATCTTCGTGCATCTTCGTGCATCTTCGTGCATCTTCGTGCATCTTCGTGCATCTTCGTGCATCTTCGTGCATCTTCGTGCATCTTCGTTCATCTTCGTTCATCTTCTTCTTCTTCTCCTTCTTCTTCTTCTGCTTCTTCGTGCTTCTACGTGCATCTTCGTGCTTCTTCGTGCATCTTCGTTCATCTTCGTGCATCTTCGTGCATCTTCGTGCATCTTCGTGCATCTTCATTCATCTTCGTTCATCTTCGTTCATCTTCATTCATCTTCGTTCATCTTCATTCATCTTCGTGCATCGTCGTTCATCTTCGTTCATCTTCGTTCATCTTCGTTCTTCTTCTTCTTTTCCTTCTTCTTCTTCTTCTTCTTCTGCATTTTCGTGCATCTTCGTGCTTCTTCGTGCTTCTTCGTGCTTCTTCGTGCATCTTCGTGCATCTTCGTTCATCTTCGTTCATCTTCGTTCATCTTCGTTCATCTTCGTTCATCTTCGAGCATCTTCGTGCATCTCCGTGCATCTTCGTGCATCTTCGTGCATCTTCGTGCATCTTCGTGCATCTTCGTGCATCTTCGTTCATCTTCGTGCATCTTCGTTCATCTTCGTGCTTCTTCGTGCATCTTCGTGCATCTTCGTGCATCTTCGTGCATCTTCGTGCGTCTTCGTGCATCTTCGTGCATCTTCGTGCATCTTCGTTCATCTTCGTGCATCTTCGTGCATCTCCGTGCATCTTCGTTCATCTTCGTGCATCTTCGTTCATCTTCGTTCATCTTCGTTCATCTTCGTTCATCTCCGTTGATCTTGGTTCATCTCCGTTCATCTTCGTTCTTCTTCATTCATCTTCGTTCATCTCCGTTCATCTTCGTTCATCTTCGTTCTTCTTCTTCTTTTTCTTATTCTTCTTCTTCTTCTTCTGCTGCATTTTCGTGCATCTTCGTGCTTCTTCGTGCATCTTCGTTCATCTTCGTTCATCTTCGTTCATCTTCGTGCATCTTCGTGCATCTTCGTGCATCTCCGTGCATATTCGTGCATTTTCGTGCATCTTCGTGCATCTTCGTGCATCTTCAGTCATCTTCGTGCTTCTTCGTGCATCTTCGTGCATCTTCGTGCGTCTTCGTGCATCTTCGTGCATCTTCGTGCATCTTCGTGCATCTTCGTGCATCTTCGTGCATATTCGTGCATCTTCGTGCATCTTCGTGCATCTTCGTGCATCTTCGTGCATCTTCGTGCATCTTCGTGCATCTTTGTTCATCTTCGTGCATCTTCGTTCATCTTCGTGCATCTTCGTTCATCTTCGTTCATCTTCGTTCATCTTCGTTCATCTTCGTTCATCTTCGTTCATCTTCGTTCATTTTCGTTCATCTTCGTTCTTCTTTGTTCATCTTCGTTCATCTTCGTTCATCTTCGTTCATCTTCGTTCATCTTCGTTCATCTTCGTTCATCTTCGTTCATCTTCGTTCATCTTCGTTCATCTTCGTTCATCTTCGTTCATCTTCGTGCATCTTCGTTCATTTTCGTGCATCTTCGTTCATCTTCGTTCATCTTCGTTCATCTTCATTCATCTTCGTGCATCGTCGTTCATCTTCGTTCATCTTCGTTCATCTTCGTTCTTCTTCTTCTTTTTCTTCTTTCTCTTCTTCTTCTTCTCCTTCTGCATTTTCGTGCATCTTCGTGCTTCTTCGTGCTTCTTCGTGCTTCTTCGTGCATCTTCGTTCATCTTCTTGCATCTTCGTTCATCTTCGTGCTTCTTCGTGCATCTTCGTGCATCTTCGTGCATCTTCGTTCATCTTCGTTCATCTTCGTTCATCTTCGAGCATCTTCGTGCATCTCCGTGCATCTTCGTGCATCTTCGTGCATCTTCGTGCATCTTCGTGCATCTTCGTTCATCTTCGTGCATCTTCGTTCATCTTCGTGCTTCTTCGTGCATCTTCGTGCATCTTCGTGCGTCTTCGTGCATCTTCGTGCATCTTCGTGCATCTTCGTTCATCTTCGTGCATCTTCGTGCATCTCCGTGCATCTTCGTTCATCTTCGTGCATCTTCGTTCATCTTCGTGCTTCTTCGTGCATCTTCGTGCATCTTCGTGCGTCTTCGTGCATCTTCGTGCATCTTCGTGCATCTTCGTGCATCTTCGTTCATCTTCGTGCATCTTCGTGCATCTTCGTGCGTCTTCGTGCATCTTCGTGCATCTTCGTGCATCTTCGTGCATCTTTGTTCATCTTCGTGCATCTTCGTTCATCTTCGTTTACCTTCGTTCATCTTCATTCAGCTTCGTTCATCTTCGTTCATCTTCGTTCATCTTCGTGCATCTTCGTACATCTTCGTGCCTCATCGTGCATCTTCGTTCATCTTCGTGCATCTTCGTTCATCTTCGTTTACCTTCGTTCATCTTCATTCAGCTTCGTTCATCTTCGTTCATCTTCGTGCATCTTCGTACATCTTCGTGCCTCATCGTGCATCTTCGTTCATCTTCGTGCATCTTCGTTCATCTTCGTTCATCTTCGTTCATCTTCGTTCATCTTTGTTCATCTTCGTTCATCTTCGTTCATCTTCGTTCATCTTCGTGCATCTTCGTTCATTTTCGTGCATCTTCGTGCATCTTCGTTCATCTTCGTTCATCTTCGTTCATCTTCGTTCATCTTCATTCATCTTCGTTCATCTTCGTTCATCTTAGTTCATCTTCGTGCATCTTCGTTCATCTTCGTGCATCTTCGTGCATCCTCGTGCATCTTCAGTCATCCTCGTTCATCTTCGTTCATCTTCGTGCATCTTCGTGCATCTTCGTGCATCTTTGTGCATCTTCGTGCATCTTCGTGCATCTTCGTTCATCTTCGTTCATCTTCGTTCATCTTCGTTCATCTTCGTGCATCTTCGTTCATTTTCGTGCATCTTCGTGCATCTTCGTTCATCTTCGTTCATCTTCGTTCATCTTCGTTCATCTTCGTTCATCTTCGTTCATCTTCTTCTTCTTCTCCTTCTTCTTCTTCTGCCTCTTCGTGCTTCTACGTGCATCTTCGTGCTTCTTCGTGCATCTTCGTTCATCTTCGTGCATCCTCGTGCATCTTCGTGCATCTTCGTGCATCTTCGTGCATCTTCGTGCATCTTCATTCATCTTCGTTCATCTTCGTTCATTTTCGTTCATCTTCGTTCATCTTCGTTCATCTTCGTTCATCTTCGTTCATCTTCATTCATCTTCGTGCATCGTCGTTCATCTTCGTTCATCTTCGTTCATCTTCGTTCATCTTCGTTCTTCTTCTTCTTTTTCTTCTTCTTCTTCTTCTTCTTCTTCTGCATTTTCGTGCATCTTCGTGCTTCTTCGTGCTTCTTCGTGCATCTTCGTGCATCTTCGTTCATCTTCGTTCATCTTCGTTCATCTTCGAGCATCTTCGTGAATCTCCGTGCATCTTCGTGCATCTTCGTGCAACTTCGTGCATCTTCGTGCATCTTCGTGCATCTTCGTTCATCTTCGTGCTTCTTCGTGCATCTTCGTGCATCTTCGTGCGTCTTCGTGCATCTTCGTGCATCTTCGTGCATCTTCGTGCATCTTCGTGCATCTTCGTGAATCTTCGTTCATCTTCGTGCATCTTCGTGCATCTTCGTGCGTCTTCGTGCATCTTCGTGCATCTTCGTGCATCTTCGTGCATCTTCGTGCATCTTCGTGCATCTTCGTGCATCTTCGTGCATCTTCGAGCATCTTCGTGCATCTTCGTGCATCTTTGTTCATCTTCGTGCATCTTCGTTCATCTTCGTGCATCTTCGTTCATCTTCGTTCATCTTCGTTCATCTTCGTTCATCTTCGTTCATTTTCGTTCATCGTCGTTCATCTTTGTTCATCTTCGTTCATTTCGTTCATCTTCGTTCATCTTCATTCATCTTCGTTCATCTTCGTTCATCTTCGTTCATCTTCGTTCATCTTCGTTCATCTTCGTTCATCTTCGTTCATCTTCGTTCATCTTCGTTCATCTTCGTTCATCTTCGTTCATCTTCGTTCATCTTCGTTCATCTTCGTTCATCTTCGTTCATCTTCGTTCATCTTCGTTCATCTTAGTTCATCTTCGTTCATCTTCGTGCTTCTTCGTGCATTTTCGTGCGTCTTCGTGCATCTTCGTGCATCTTCGTGCATATTCGTGCATCTTCGTGCATCTTCGTGCATCTTCGTGCTTCTTCGTGCTTCTTCGTGCATCTTCGTTCATCTTCGTTCATCTTCGAGCATCTTCGTGCATCTCCGTGCATCTTCGTGCATCTTCGTGCATCTTCGTGCATCTTCGTGCATCTTCGTTCATCTTCGTGCTTCTTCGTGCATCTTCGTGCATCTTCGTGCGTCTTCGTGCATCTTCGTGCATCTTCGTGCATCTCCGTGCATCTTCGTGCATCTTCGTGCATCTTGGTGCATCTTCGTGCATCTTCGTTCATCTTCGTTCATATTCGTTCATCTTCGTTCATCTTCGTTCATCTTCGTTCATCTTCGTGCTTCTTCGTGCATCTTCGTGCATATTCGTTCGTCTTCGTGCATCTTCGTGCATCTTCGTTCATCTTCGTTTATTTTCGTTCATCTTCGTTCATCTCCATTCATCTTCGTGCTTCTTCGTGCATCTTCGTGCATCTTCGTGCGTCTTCGTGCATCTCCGTTCATCTTCGTTCATCTTCGTTCATCTTTGTGCTTCTTCGTGCATTTTCGTGCGTCTTCGTGCATCTTCGTGCATCTTCGTGCATCTTCGTGCATATTCGTGCATCTTCGTGCATCTTCGTGCATCTTCGTGCATCTTCGTGCATCTATCTTCGTGCATCTTCGTGCATCTTCGTTCATCTTCGTTCATCTTCGTTCATCTTCGTGCATCTTCGTTCATTTTCGTGCATCTTCGTGCATCTTCGTTCATCTTCGTTCATCTTCGTTCATCTTCGTTCATTTTCGTTCATCTTCGTTCATCTTTGTTCATCTTCGTTCATCTTCGTTCATCTTCGTTCATCATCGTTCATCTTCGTTCATCTTCGTGCATCTTCGTTCATTTTCGTGCATCTTCGTGCATCTTCGTTCATCTTCGTTCATCTTCGTTCATCTTCGTTCATCTTCGTTCATCTTCGTTCATCTTCGTTCATCTTCGTTCATCTTCGTTCATCTTCGTTCATCTTCGTACATCTTCGTGCATCTTCGTGCGTCTTCGTGCATCTTCGTGCATCTTCGTGCATATTCGTGCATCTTCGTGCATCTTCGTGCATCGTCGTGCATCTTTGTGCATCTTCGTGCATCTTCGTGCATCTTCGTGCATCTTCGTGCATCTTCGTGCATCTTCGTTCATCTTCGTTCATCTTCGTTCATCTTCGTGCATCTTCGTTCATTTTCGTGCATCTTCGTGCATCTTCGTTCATCTTCGTTCATCTTCGTTCATCTTCGTTCATTTTCGTTCATCTTCGTTCATCTTTGTTCATCTTCGTTCATCTTCGTTCATCTTCGTTCATCATCGTTCATCTTCGTTCATCTTCGTGCATCTTCGTTCATTTTCGTGCATCTTCGTGCATCTTCGTTCATCTCCGTTCATCTTCGTTCATCTTCGTTCATCTTCGTTCATCTTCGTGCATCTTCGTTCATTTTCGTGCATCTTCGTGCATCTTCGTTCATCTTCGTTCATCTTCGTTCATCTTCGTTCATTTTCGTTCATCTTCGTTCATCTTTGTTCATCTTCGTTCATCTTCGTTCATCTTCGTTCATCATCGTTCATCTTCGTTCATCTTCGTGCATCTTCGTTCATTTTCGTGCATCTTCGTGCATCTTCGTTCATCTTCGTTCATCTTCGTTCATCTTCGTTCATCTTCGTTCATCTTCGTTCATCTTCGTTCATCTTCGTTCATCTTCGTTCATCTTCGTACATCTTCGTGCATCTTCGTGCGTCTTCGTGCATCTTCGTGCATCTTCGTGCATATTCGTGCATCTTCGTGCATCTTCGTGCATCTTCGTGCATCTTTGTGCATCTTCGTGCATCTTCGTGCATCTTCGTGCATCTTCGTGCATCTTCGTAAATCTTCGTGCATCTTCGTTCATCTTCGTGCATCTTCGTTCATCTTCGTGCATCTTCGTTCATCTTCGTTCATCTTCGTTCATCTTCGTTCATCTTCGTTCATCTTTGTTCATCTTCGTTCATCTTCGTTCATCTTCGTTCATCTTCGTTCATCTTCGTGCATCTTCGTTCATTTTCGTGCATCTTCGTGCATCTTCGTTCTTCTTCGTTCATCTTCGTTCATCTTCGTTCATTTTCGTTCATCTTCGTTCATCTTTGTTCATCTTCGTTCATCTTCGTTCATCTTCTTCTTCTTCTCCTTCTTCTTCTTCTGCTTCTTCGTGCTTCTACGTGCATCTTCGTGCTTCTTCGTGCATCTTCGTTCATCTTCGTGCATCTTCGTGCATCTTCGTGCATTTTCGTGCATCTTCATTCATCTTCGTTCATCTTCGTTCATTTTCGTTCATCTTCGTTCATCTTCGTTCATCTTCGTTCATCTTCGTTCATCTTCATTCATCTTCGTGCATCGTCGTTCATCTTCGTTCATCTTCGTTCATCTTCGTTCTTCTTCTTCTTTTTCTTCTTCTTCTTCTTCTTCTTCTTCTGCATTTTCGTGCATCTTCGTGCATCTTCGTGCAACTTCGTGCATCTTCGTGCATCTTCGTGCATCTTCGTGCATCTTCGTGCATCTTCGTTCATCTTCGTTCATCTTCGTTCATCTTCGTTCATCTTCTTCTTCTTCTCCTTCTTCTTCTTCTGCTTCTTCGTGCTTCTACGTGCATCTTCGTGCTTCTTCGTGCATCTTCGTTCATCTTCGTGCATCTTCGTGCATCTTCGTGCATCTTCGTGCATCTTCATTCATCTTCGTTCATCTTCGTTCATTTTCGTTCATCTTCGTTCATCTTCGTTCATCTTCGTTCATCTTCGTTCATCTTCATTCATCTTCGTGCATCGTCGTTCATCTTCGTTCATCTTCGTTCTTCTTCTTCTTTTTCTTCTTCTTCTTCTTCTTCTTCTTCTGCATTTTCGTGCATCTTCGTGCTTCTTCGTGCTTCTTCGTGCATCTTCGTGCATCTTCGTTCATCTTCGTTCATCTTCGTTCATCTTCGTTCATCTTCGAGCATCTTCGTGCATCTCCGTGCATCTTCGTGCATCTTCGTGCATCTTCGTGCATCTTCGTGCATCTTCGTGCATCTTCGTGCATCTTCGTTCATCTTCGTGCATCTTCGTTCATCTTCGTGCTTCTTCGTGCATCTTCGTGCATCTTCGTGCGTCTTCGTGCATCTTCGTGCATCTTCGTGCATCTTCGTGCATCTTCGTTCATCTTCGTGCATCTTCGTGCATCTCCGTGCATCTTCGTTCATCTTCGTGCATCTTCGTTCATCTTCGTTCATCTTCGTTCATCTCCGTTCATCTTCGTTCATCTCCGTTCATCTTCGTTCTTCTTCGTTCATCTTCGTTCATCTCCGTTCATCTTCGTTCATCTTCGTTCTTCTTCTTCTTTTTCTTATTCTTCTTCTTCTTCTTCTTCTGCATTTTCGTGCATCTTCGTGCTTCTTCGTGCATCTTCGTTCATCTTCGTTCATCTTCGTTCATCTTCGTGCATCTTCGTGCATCTCCGTGCATATTCGTGCATCTTCGTGCATCTTCGTGCATCTTCGTGCATCTTCAGTCATCTTCGTGCTTCTTCGTGCATCTTCGTGCATCTTCGTGCGTCTTCGTGCATCTTCGTGCATCTTCGTGCATCTTCGTGCATCTTCGTGCATCTTCGTGCATATTCGTGCATCTTCGTGCATCTTCGTGCATCTTCGTGCATCTTCGTGCATCTTCGTGCATCTTCGTGCATCTTCGTGCATCTTCGTGCATCTTTGTTCATCTTCGTGCATCTTCGTTCATCTTCGTGCATCTTCGTTCATCTTCGTTCATCTTCGTTCATCTTCGTTCATTTTCGTTCATCTTCGTTCATCTTTGTTCATCTTCGTTCATCTTCGTTCATCTTCGTTCATCTTCGTTCATCTTCGTTCATCTTCGTTCATCTTCGTTCATCTTCGTTCATCTTCGTTCATCTTCGTTCATCTTCGTTCATCTTCGTGCTTCTTCGTGCATTTTCTTGCGTCTTCGTGCATCTTCGTGCATCTTCGTGCATATTCGTGCATCTTCGTGCATCTTCGTGCATCTTCGTGCATCTTTGTGCATCTTCGTGCATCTTCGTGCATCTTCGTGCATCTTCGTGCATCTTCGTGCATCTTCGTGCATCTTCGTGCATCTTCGTGCATCTTCGTTCATCTTCGTTCATCTTCTTCTTCTTCTCCTTCTTCTTCTTCTGCTTCTTCGTGCTTCTACGTGCATCTTCGTGCTTCTTCGTGCATCTTCGTTCATCTTCGTGCATCTTCGTGCATCTTCGTGCATCTTCGTGCATCTTCATTCATCTTCGTTCATCTTCGTTCATCTTCATTCATCTTCGTTCATCTTCATTCATCTTCGTGCATCGTCGTTCATCTTCGTTCATCTTCGTTCATCTTCGTTCTTCTTCTTCTTTTCCTTCTTCTTCTTCTTCTTCTTCTGCATTTTCGTGCATCTTCGTGCTTCTTCGTGCTTCTTCGTGCTTCTTCGTGCATCTTCGTGCATCTTCGTTCATCTTCGTTCATCTTCGTTCATCTTCGTTCATCTTCGTTCATCTTCGAGCATCTTCGTGCATCTCCGTGCATCTTCGTGCATCTTCGTGCATCTTCGTGCATCTTCGTGCATCTTCGTGCATCTTCGTTCATCTTCGTGCATCTTCGTTCATCTTCGTGCTTCTTCGTGCATCTTCGTGCATCTTCGTGCATCTTCGTGCATCTTCGTGCGTCTTCGTGCATCTTCGTGCATCTTCGTGCATCTTCGTTCATCTTCGTGCATCTTCGTGCATCTCCGTGCATCTTCGTTCATCTTCGTGCATCTTCGTTCATCTTCGTTCATCTTCGTTCATCTTCGTTCATCTCCGTTGATCTTGGTTCATCTCCGTTCATCTTCGTTCTTCTTCATTCATCTTCGTTCATCTCCGTTCATCTTCGTTCATCTTCGTTCTTCTTCTTCTTTTTCTTATTCTTCTTCTTCTTCTTCTGCTGCATTTTCGTGCATCTTCGTGCTTCTTCGTGCATCTTCGTTCATCTTCGTTCATCTTCGTTCATCTTCGTGCATCTTCGTGCATCTTCGTGCATCTCCGTGCATATTCGTGCATTTTCGTGCATCTTCGTGCATCTTCGTGCATCTTCAGTCATCTTCGTGCTTCTTCGTGCATCTTCGTGCATCTTCGTGCGTCTTCGTGCATCTTCGTGCATCTTCGTGCATCTTCGTGCATCTTCGTGCATCTTCGTGCATATTCGTGCATCTTCGTGCATCTTCGTGCATCTTCGTGCATCTTCGTGCATCTTCGTGCATCTTCGTGCATCTTTGTTCATCTTCGTGCATCTTCGTTCATCTTCGTGCATCTTCGTTCATCTTCGTTCATCTTCGTTCATCTTCGTTCATCTTCGTTCATCTTCGTTCATTTTCGTTCATCTTCGTTCTTCTTTGTTCATCTTCGTTCATCTTCGTTCATCTTCGTTCATCTTCGTTCATCTTCGTTCATCTTCGTTCATCTTCGTTCATCTTCGTTCATCTTCGTTCATCTTCGTTCATCTTCGTTCATCTTCGTGCATCTTCGTTCATTTTCGTGCATCTTCGTTCATCTTCGTTCATCTTCGTTCATCTTCATTCATCTTCGTGCATCGTCGTTCATCTTCGTTCATCTTCGTTCATCTTCGTTCTTCTTCTTCTTTTTCTTCTTTCTCTTCTTCTTCTTCTCCTTCTGCATTTTCGTGCATCTTCGTGCTTCTTCGTGCTTCTTCGTGCTTCTTCGTGCATCTTCGTTCATCTTCTTGCATCTTCGTTCATCTTCGTGCTTCTTCGTGCATCTTCGTGCATCTTCGTGCATCTTCGTTCATCTTCGTTCATCTTCGTTCATCTTCGAGCATCTTCGTGCATCTCCGTGCATCTTCGTGCATCTTCGTGCATCTTCGTGCATCTTCGTGCATCTTCGTTCATCTTCGTGCATCTTCGTTCATCTTCGTGCTTCTTCGTGCATCTTCGTGCATCTTCGTGCGTCTTCGTGCATCTTCGTGCATCTTCGTGCATCTTCGTTCATCTTCGTGCATCTTCGTGCATCTCCGTGCATCTTCGTTCATCTTCGTGTATCTTCGTTCATCTTCGTTCATCTTCGTTCATCTCCGTTCATCTTCGTTCATCTCCGTTCATCTTCGTTCTTCTTCGTTCATCTTCGTTCATCTCCATTCATCTTCGTTCATCTTCGTTCTTCTTCTTCTTTTTCTTATTCTTCTTCTTCTTCTTCTTCTGCATTTTCGTGCATCTTCGTGCTTCTTCGTGCATCTTCGTTCATCTTCGTTCATCTTCGTTCATCTTCGTGCATCTTCGTGCATCTCCGTGCATATTCGTGCATCTTCGTGCATCTTCGTGCATCTTCAGTCATCTTCGTGCTTCTTCGTGCATCTTCGTGCATCTTCGTGCGTCTTCGTGCATCTTCGTGCATCTTCGTGCATCTTCGTGCATCTTCGTGCATCTTCGTGCATCTTCGTGCATATTCGTGCATCTTCGTGCATCTTCGTGCATCTTCGTGCATCTTCGTGCATCTTCGTGCATCTTCGTGCATCTTCGTGCATCTTTGTTCATCTTCGTGCATCTTCGTTCATCTTCGTGCATCTTCCTTCATCTTCGTTCATCTTCGTTCATCTTCGTTCATTTTCGTTCATCTTCGTTCATCTTTGTTCATCTTCGTTCATCTTCGTTCATCTTCGTTCATCTTCGTTCATCTTCGTTCATCTTCGTTCATCTTCGTTCATCTTCGTTCATCTTCGTTCATCTTCGTTCATCTTCGTTCATCTTCGTTCATCTTCGTGCTTCTTCGTGCATTTTCTTGCGTCTTCGTGCATCTTCGTGCATATTCGTGCATCTTCGTGCATCTTCGTGCATCTTTGTGCATCTTCGTGCATCTTCGTGCATCTTCGTGCATCTTCGTGCATCTTCGTGCATCTTCGTGCATCTTCGTTCATCTTCGTTCATCTTCGTTCATCTTCGTTCATCTTCTTCTTCTTCTCCTTCTTCTTCTTCTGCTTCTTCGTGCTTCTACGTGCATCTTCGTGCTTCTTCGTGCATCTTCGTTCATCTTCGTGCATCTTCGTGCATCTTCGTGCATCTTCGTGCATCTTCGTGCATCTTCATTCATCTTCGTTCATCTTCGTTCATTTTCGTTCATCTTCGTTCATCTTCGTTCATCTTCGTTCATCTTCATTCATCTTCGTGCATCTTCGTGCATCTTCGTGCATCTTCGTGCATCTTCGTGCATCTTCATTCATCTTCGTTCATCTTCGTTCATCTTCGTTCATCTTCGTTCATCTTCATTCATCTTCGTGCATCTTCGTGCATCTTCGTTCATCTTCGTTCATCTTCGTTCATCTTCGTTCATCTTCGAGCATCTTCGTGCATCTCCGTGCATCTTCGTGCATCTTCGTGCATCTTCGTGCATCTTCGTGCATCTTCGTTCATCTTCGTGCATCTTCGTTCATCTTCGTGCTTCTTCGTGCATCTTCGTGCATCTTCGTGCGTCTTCGTGCATCTTCGTGCATCTTCGTGCATCTTCGTTCATCTTAGTGCATCTTCGTGCATCTCCGTGCATCTTCGTTCATCTTCGTGCATCTTCGTTCATCTTCGTTCATCTTCGTTCATCTCCGTTCATCTTCGTTCATCTCCGTTCATCTTCGTTCTTCTTCGCTCATCTTCGTTCATCTCCGTTCATCTTCGTTCATCTTCGTTCTTCTTCTTCTTTTTCTTATTTTTCTTCTTCTTCTTCTTCTGCATTTTCGTGCATCTTCGTGCTTCTTCGTGCATCTTCGTTCATCTTCGTTCATCTTCGTTCATCTTCGTGCATCTTCGTGCATCTTCGTGCATCTTCGTGCATCTTCGTGCATCTTCGTGCATCTTCGTGCATCTTCGTGCATCTTTGTTCATCTTCGTGCATCTTCGTTCATCTTCGTGCATCTTCGTTCATCTTCGTTCATCTTCGTTCATCTTCGTTCATTTTCGTTCATCTTCGTTCATCTTTGTTCATCTTCGTTCATCTTCGTTCATCTTCGTTCATCTTCGTTCATCTTCGTTCATCTTCGTTCATCTTCGTTCATCTTCGTTCATCTTCGTTCATCTTCGTTCATCTTCGTGCTTCTTCGTGCATTTTCTTGCGTCTTCGTGCATCTTCGTGCATCTTCGTGCATCTTCGTGCATCTTTGTGCATCTTCGTGCATCTTCGTGCATCCTCGTGCATCTTCGTGCATCTTCGTGCATCTTCGTGCATCTTCGTTCATCTTCGTTCATCTTCGTTCATCTTCGTTCATCTTCTTCTTCTTCTCCTTCTTCTTCTTCTGCTTCTTCGTGCTTCTACGTGCATCTTCGTGCTTCTTCGTGCATCTTCGTTCATCTTCGTGCATCTTCGTGCATCTTCGTGCATCTTCGTGCATCTTCATTCATCTTCGTTCATCTTCGTTCATTTTCGTTCATCTTCGTTCATCTCCGTTCATCTTCGTTCATCTTCATTCATCTTCGTGCATCGTCGTTCATCTTCGTTCATCTTCGTTCATCTTCGTTCATCTTCGTTCTTCTTCTTCTTTTTCTTCTTCTTCTTCTTCTTCTTCTTCTGCATTTTCGTGCATCTTCGTGCTTCTTCGTGCTTCTTCGTGCATCTTCGTGCATCTTCGTGCATCTTCGTGCATCTTCGTTCATCTTCGTGCATCTTCGTTCATCTTCGTGCTTCTTCGTGCTTCTTCGTGCATCTTCGTGCATCTTCGTGCGTCTTCGTGCATCTTCGTGCATCTTCGTGCATCTTCGTTCATCTTCGTGCATCTTCGTGCATCTCCGTGCATCTTCGTTCATCTTCGTGCATCTTCGTTCATCTTCGTTCATCTTCGTTCATCTCCGTTCATCTTCGTTCATCTCCGTTCATCTTCGTTCTTCTTCGTTCATCTTCGTTCATCTCCGTTCATCTTCGTTCTTCTTCTTCTTTTTCTTATTCTTCTTCTTCTTCTTCTTCTGCATTTTCGTGCATCTTCGTTCTTCTTCGTGCATCTTCGTTCATCTTCGTGCATATTCGTACATCTTCGTGCATCTTCGTGCATCTTCAGTCATCTTCGTGCTTCTTCGTGCATCTTCGTGCATCTTCGTGCGTCTTCGTGCATCTTCGTGCATCTTCGTGCATCTTCGTGCATCTTCGTGCATATTCGTGCATCTTCGTGCATCTTCGTGCATCTTCGTTTATCTTCGTGCATCTTCGTGCATCTTTGTTCATCTTCGTGCATCTTCGTTCATCTTCGTGCATCTTCGTTCATCTTCGTTCATCTTCGTTCATCTTCGTTCATCTTTGTTCATTTTCGTTCATCTTCGTTCATCTTTGTTCATCTTCGTTCATCTTCGTTCATCTTCGTTCATCTTCGTTCATCTTCGTTCATCTTCGTTCATCTTCGTTCATCTTCGTTCATCTTCGTTCATCTTCGTTCATCTTCGTTCATCTTCGTTCATCTTCGTTCATCTTCGTGCATCTTCGTTCATTTTCGTGCATCTTCGTTCATCTTCGTTCATCTTCGTTCATCTTCATTCATCTTCGTGCATCGTCGTTCATCTTCGTTCATCTTCGTTCATCTTCGTTCTTCTTCTTCTTTTTCTTCTTCTTCTTCTTCTTCTTCTTCTTCTTCTTCTTCTTCTGCATTTTCGTGCATCTTCGTGCTTCTTCGTGCTTCTTCGTGCATCTTCGTGCATCTTCGTTCATCTTCGTTCATCTTTGTTCATCTTCGTTCATCTTCGAGCATCTTCGTGCATCTCCGTGCATCTTCGTCCATCTTCGTGCATCTTCGTGCATCTTCGTGCATCTTCGTTCATCTTCGTGCATCTTCGTTCATCTTCGTGCTTCTTCGTGCATCTTCGTGCATCTTCGTGCGTCTTCGTGCATCTTCGTGCATCTTCGTGCATCTTCGTTCATCTTCGAGCATCTTCGTGCATCTCCGTGCATCTTCGTTCATCTTCGTGCATCTTCGTTCATCTTCGTTCATCTTCGTTCATCTCCGTTCATCTTCGTTCATCTCCGTTCATCTTCGTTCTTCTTCGTTCATCTTCGTTCATCTCCGTTCATCTTCGTTCATCTTCGTTCTTCTTCTTCTTTTTCTTATTCTTCTTCTTCTTCTTCTTCTGCATTTTCGTGCATCTTCGTGCTTCTTTGTGCATCTTCGTGCATCTCCGTGCATATTCGTGCATCTTCGTGCATCTTCAGTCATCTTCGTGCTTCTTCGTGCATCTTCGTGAATCTTCGTGCGTCTTCGTGCATCTTCGTGCATCTTCGTGCATCTTCGTGCATCTTCGTGCATCTTCGTGCATATTCGTGCATCTTCGTGCATCTTCGTGCATCTTCGTGCATCTTCGTGCATCTTCGTGCATCTTCGTGCATCTTCGTGCATCTTCGTGCATCTTCGTTCATCTTCGTTCATCTTCGTTCATTTTCGTTCATCTTCGTTCATCTTTGTTCATCTTCGTTCATCTTCGTTCATCTTCGTTCATCTTCGTTCATCTTCGTTCATCTTCGTTCATCTTCGTTCATCTTCGTTCATCTTCGTTCATCTTCGTGCTTCTTCGTGCATTTTCTTGCGTCTTCGTGCATCTTCGTGCATCTTCGTGCATATTCGTGCATCTTCGTGCATCTTCGTGCATCTTCGTGCATCTTTGTGCATCTTCGTGCATCTTCGTGCATCTTCGTGCATCTTCGTGCATCTTCGTGCTTCTTCGTGCATCTTCGTGCATCTTCGTGCGTCTTCGTGCATCTTCGTGCATCTTCGTTCATCTTCGTGCATCTTCGTGCATCTCCGTGCATCTTCGTTCATCTTCGTGCATCTTCGTTCATCTTCGTTCATCTTCGTTCATCTCCGTTCATCTTCGTTCATCTCCGTTCATCTTCGTTCTTCTTCGTTCATCTTCGTTCATCTCCGTTCATCTTCGTTCATCTTCGTTCTTCTTCTTATTTTTCTTATTCTTCTTCTTCTTCTTCTGCATTTTCGTGCTTCTTCGTGCATCTTCGTTCATCTTCGTTCATCTTCGTTCATCTTCGTGCATCTTCGTGCATCTCCGTGCATATTCGTACATCTTCGTGCATCTTCGTGCATCTTCAGTCATCTTCGTGCTTCTTCGTGCATCTTCGTGCATCTTCGTGCGTCTTCGTGCATCTTCGTGCATCTTCGTGCATCTTCGTGCATCTTCGTGCATATTCTTGCATCTTCGTGCATCTTCGTGCATCTTCGTGCATCTTCGTGCATCTTCGTGCATCTTTCTTCATCTTCGTGCATCTTCGTTCATCTTCGTGCATCTTCGTTCATCTTCGTTCATCTTCGTTCATCTTCGTTCATCTTCGTTCATCTTCGTTCATCTTCGTTCATCTTCGTTCATCTTCGTTCATCTTCGTTCATCTTCGTGCTTCTTCGTGCATTTTCTTGCGTCTTCGTGCATCTTCGTGCATCTTCGTGCATATTCGTGCATCTTCGTGCATCTTCGTGCATCTTCGTGCATCTTTGTGCATCTTCGTGCATCTTCGTGCATCTTCGTGCATCTTCGTGCATCTTCGTGCTTCTTCGTGCATCTTCGTGCATCTTCGTGCGTCTTCGTGCATCTTCGTGCATCTTCGTGCATCTTCGTTCATCTTCGTGCATCTTCGTGCATCTCCGTGCATCTTCGTTCATCTTCGTGCATCTTCGTTCATCTTCGTTCATCTTCGTTCATCTCCGTTCATCTTCGTTCATCTCCGTTCATCTTCGTTCTTCTTCGTTCATCTTCGTTCATCTCCGTTCATCTTCGTTCATCTTCGTTCTTCTTCTTATTTTTCTTATTCTTCTTCTTCTTCTTCTGCATTTTCGTGCTTCTTCGTGCATCTTCGTTCATCTTCGTTCATCTTCGTTCATCTTCGTGCATCTTCGTGCATCTCCGTGCATATTCGTACATCTTCGTGCATCTTCGTGCATCTTCAGTCATCTTCGTGCTTCTTCGTGCATCTTCGTGCATCTTCGTGCGTCTTCGTGCATCTTCGTGCATCTTCGTGCATCTTCGTGCATCTTCGTGCATATTCTTGCATCTTCGTGCATCTTCGTGCATCTTCGTGCATCTTCGTGCATCTTTCTTCATCTTCGTGCATCTTCGTTCATCTTCGTGCATCTTCGTGCATCTTCGTGCATCTTCAGTCATCTTCGTGCTTCTTCGTGCATCTTCGTGAATCTTCGTGCGTCTTCGTGCATCTTCGTGCATCTTCGTGCATCTTCGTGCATATTCGTGCATCTTCGTGCATCTTCGTGCATCTTCGTGCATCTTCGTGCATCTTCGTGCATCTTCGTGCATCTTCGTGCATCTTCGTGCATCTTCGTTCATCTTCGTTCATCTTCGTTCATCTTCGTTCATCTTCGTTCATTTTCGTTCATCTTCGTTCATCTTTGTTCATCTTCGTTCATCTTCGTTCATCTTCGTTCATCTTCGTTCATCTTCGTTCATCTTCGTTCATCTTCGTTCATCTTCGTTCATCTTCGTTCATCTTCGTTCATCTTCGTGCTTCTTCGTGCATTTTCTTGCGTCTTCGTGCATCTTCGTGCATCTTCGTGCATATTCGTGCATCTTCGTGCATCTTCGTGCATCTTCGTGCATCTTTGTGCATCTTCGTGCATCTTCGTGCATCTTCGTGCATCTTCGTGCATCTTCGTGCTTCTTCGTGCATCTTCGTGCATCTTCGTGCGTCTTCGTGCATCTTCGTGCATCTTCGTGCATCTTCGTTCATCTTCGTGCATCTTCGTGCATCTCCGTGCATCTTCGTTCATCTTCGTGCATCTTCGTTCATCTTCGTTCATCTTCGTTCATCTCCGTTCATCTTCGTTCATCTCCGTTCATCTTCGTTCTTCTTCGTTCATCTTCGTTCATCTCCGTTCATCTTCGTTCATCTTCGTTCTTCTTCTTATTTTTCTTATTCTTCTTCTTCTTCTTCTGCATTTTCGTGCTTCTTCGTGCATCTTCGTTCATCTTCGTTCATCTTCGTTCATCTTCGTGCATCTTCGTGCATCTCCGTGCATATTCGTACATCTTCGTGCATCTTCGTGCATCTTCAGTCATCTTCGTGCTTCTTCGTGCATCTTCGTGCATCTTCGTGCGTCTTCGTGCATCTTCGTGCATCTTCGTGCATCTTCGTGCATCTTCGTGCATATTCTTGCATCTTCGTGCATCTTCGTGCATCTTCGTGCATCTTCGTGCATCTTCGTGCATCTTTCTTCATCTTCGTGCATCTTCGTTCATCTTCGTGCATCTTCGTTCATCTTCGTTCATCTTCGTTCATCTTCGTTCATCTTCGTTCATTTTCGTTCATCTTCGTTCATCTTTGTTCATCTTCGTTCATCTTCGTTCATCTTCGTTCATCTTCGTTCATTTTCGTTCATCTTCGTTCATCTTCGTTCATCTTCGTTCATCTTCGTTCATCTTCGTTCATCTTCGTTCATCTTCGTGCATCTTCGTTCATTTTCGTGCATCTTCGTTCATCTTCGTTCATCTTCGTTCATCTTCATTCATCTTCGTGCATCGTCGTTCATCTTCGTTCATCTTCGTTCATCTTCGTTCTTCTTCTTCTTTTTCTTCTTCTTCTTCTTCTTCTTCTGCATTTTCGTGCATCTTCGTGCTTCTTCGTGCTTCTTCGTGCATCTTCGTGCATCTTCGTTCATCTTCGTTCATCTTTGTTCATCTTCGTTCATCTTCGAGCATCTTCGTGCATCTCCGTGCATCTTCATGCATCTTCGTGCATCTTCGTGCATCTTCGTGCATCTTCGTTCATCTTCGTGCATCTTAGTTCATCTTCGTGCTTCTTCGTGCATCTTCGTGCATCTTCGTGCGTCTTCGTGCATCTTCGTGCATCTTCGTGCATCTTCGTTCATCTTCGTGCATCTTCGTGCATCTCCGTGCATCTTCGTTCATCTTCGTGCATCTTCGTTCATCTTCGTTCATCTTCGTTCATCTCCGTTCATCTTCGTTCATCTCCGTTCATCTTCGTTCTTCTTCGTTCATCTTCGTTCATCTCCGTTCATCTTCGTTCATCTTCGTTCATCTTCGTTCTTCTTCTTCTTTTTCTTGTTCTTCTTCTTCTTCTTCTTCTGCATTTTCGTGCATCTTCGTGCTTCTTTGTGCATCTTCGTGCATCTTCGTTCATCTTCGTTCATCTTCGTTCATCTTCGTGCATCTTCGTGCATCTCCGTGTATATTCGTGCATCTTCGTGCATCTTCGTGCATCTTCGTGCATCTTCAGTCATCTTCGTGCTTCTTCGTGCATCTTCGTGCATCTTCGTGCGTCTTCGTGCATCTTCGTGCATCTTCGTGCATCTTCGTGCATCTTCGTGCATATTCGTGCATCTTCGTTCATCTTCGTGCATCTTCGTGCATCTTCGTGCATCTTCGTGCATCTTCGTGCATCTTCGTGCATCTTCGTTCATCTTCGTTCATCTTCGTTCATTTTCGTTCATCTTCGTTCATCTTCGTTCATCTTCGTTCATCTTCGTTCATCTTCGTTCATCTTCGTTCATCTTCGTTCATCTTCGTTCATCTTCGTTCATCTTCGTTCATCTTCGTTCATCTTCGTTCATCTTCGTTCATCTTCGTTCATCTTCGTGCTTCTTCGTGCATTTTCTTGCGTCTTCGTGCATCTTCGTGCATCTTCGTGCATATTCGTGCATCTTCGTGCATCTTCGTGCATCTTCGTGCATCTTTGTGCATCTTCGTGCATCTTCGTGCATCTTCGTGCATCTTCGTGCATCTTCGTGCATCTTCGTGCATCTTCGTGCATCTTCGTGCATCTTCGTGCATCTTCGTTCATCTTCGTTCATCTTCGTTCATCTTCTTCTTCTTCTCCTTCTTCTTCTTCTGCTTCTTCGTGCTTCTACGTGCATCTTCGTGCTTCTTCGTGCATCTTCGTTCATCTTCGTGCATCTTCGTGCATCTTCGTGCATCTTCGTGCATCTTCGTGCATCTTCGTGCATCTTCATTCATCTTCGTTCATCTTCGTTCATCTTCGTTCATTTTCGTTCATCTTCGTTCATCTTCGTTCATCTTCGTTCATCTTCATTCATCTTCGTGCATCGTCGTTCATCTTCGTTCATCTTCGTTCATCTTCGTTCATCTTCGTTCATCTTCGTTCTTCTTCTTCTTTTTCTTCTTCTTCTTCTTCTTCTTCTTCTGCATTTTCGTGCATCTTCGTGCTTCTTCGTGCTTCTTCGTGCATCTTCGTGCATCTTCGTTCATCTTTGTTCATCTTCGTTCATCTTCGTTCATCTTCGAGCATCTTCGTGCATCTCCGTGCATCTTCGTGCATCTTCGTGCATCTTCGTGCATCTTCGTTCATCTTCGTGCATCTTCGTTCATCTTCGTGCTTCTTCGTGCATCTTCGTGCATCTTCGTGCGTCTTCGTGCATCTTCGTGCATCTTCGTTCATCTTCGTGCATCTTCGTGCATCTCCGTGCATCTTCGTTCATCTTCGTGCATCTTCGTTCATCTTCGTTCATCTTCGTTCATCTCCGTTCATCTTCGTTCATCTCCGTTCATCTTCGTTCTTCTTCGTTCATCTTCGTTCATCTCCGTTCATCTTCGTTCATCTTCGTTCTTCTTCTTCTTTTTCTAATTCTTCTTCTTCTTCTTCTTCTGCATTTTCGTGCATCTTCGTGCTTCTTCGTGCATCTTCGTTCATCTTCGTTCATCTTCGTTCATCTTCGTTCATCTTCGTGCATCTTCGTGCATCTCCGTGCATATTCGTGCATCTTCGTGCATCTTCGTGCATCTTCAGTCATCTTCGTGCTTCTTCGTGCATCTTCGTGCGTCTTCGTGCATCTTTGTGCATCTTCGTGCATCTTCGTGCATCTTCGTGCATATTCGTGCATCTTCGTGCATCTTCGTGCATCTTCGTGCATCTTCGTGCATCTTCGTGCATCTTCGTGCATCTTCGTGCATCTTTGTTCATCTTCGTGCATCTTCGTTCATCTTCGTGCATCTTCGTTCATCTTCGTTCATCTTCGTCCATCTTCGTTCATTTTCGTTCATCTTTGTTCATCTTCGTTCATCTTCGTTCATCTTCGTTCATCTTCGTTCATCTTCGTTCATCTTCGTTCATCTTCGTTCATCTTCATTCATCTTCGTTCATCTTCGTTCATCTTCGTTCATCTTCGTGCATCTTCGTTCATTTTCGTGCATCTTCGTGCATCTTCGTTCATCTTCGTTCATCTTCGTTCATCTTCGTTCATCTTCGTTCATCTTCGTTCATCTTCGTTCATCTTCGTTCATCTTCGTTCATCTTCGTTCATCTTCGTTCATCTTTGTTCATCTTCGTTCATCTTCGTGCATCTTCGTTCATCTTCGTGCATCTTCGTGCATCCTCGTGCATCTTCGTTCATCCTCGTTCATCTTCGTTCATCTTCGTGCATCTTCGTGCATCTTCTTGCATCTTCGTTCATCTTCGTTCATCTTCGTTCATCTTCGTTTATCTTCGTTCATCTTCGTTCATCTTCGTTCATCTTCGTTCATCTTCGTTTACCTTCGTTCAACTTCGTTCATTTTCGTTCATCTTCGTTCATCTTCGTTCATCTTCGTTCATCTTCGTTCATCTTCGTTCATCTTCGTGCATCTTCGTACATCTTCGTGCCTCCTCGTGCATCTTCGTTCATCTCCGTGCATCTTCGTTCATCTTCGTTCATGTTCGTTCATCTTCGTTCATCTTCGTTCATCTTTGTTCATATTCGTGAATCTTCGTGCGTCTTCGTGCATCTTCGTGCATCTTCGTGAATCTTAGTTCATCTTCGTGCATCTTCGTTCATCTTCGTTCATCTTCGTTCATCTTCGTTCATCTTCGTTCATCTTCGTTCATCTTCGTTCATCTTCGTTCATCTTCGTTCATCTTCGTGCATCTTCGTTCATCTTCGTTCATCTTCGTTCATCTTTGTTCATCTTCGTGAATCTTCGTACGTCTTCGTGCATCTTCGTGCATCTTCGTGCATCTTCGTGCATCTTAGTTCATCTTCGTGCATCTTCGTTCATCTTCGTTCATCTTCGTTCATCTTCGTTCATCTTCGTTCATCTTCGTTCATCTTCGTTCATCTTCGTTCATCTTCGTTCATCTTCGTTCATCTTCGTTCATCTTTGTTCATCTTCGTTCATCTTCGTTCATCTTCGTTCATCTTCGTGCATCTTCGTTCATTTTCGTGCATCTTCGTGCATCTTCGTTCATCTTCGTTCATCTTCGTTCATCTTCGTTCATCTTCGTTCATCTTCGTTCATCTTCGTTCATCTTAGTTCATCTTCGTTCATTTTCGTTCATCTTCGTTCATCTACGTTCACCTTCGTTCATCTTCGTTCATCTTCCTTCATCTTCGTTCATCTTCGTTTATCTTCGTTCATCTTCGTTCATCTTCGTTCATCTTCGTTCATCTTCGTTCATCTTCGTTCATCTTCTTCTTCTTCTCCTTCTTCTTCTTCTGCTTCTTCGTGCTTCTACGTGCATCTTCGTGCTTCTTCGTGCATCATCGTCCATCTTCGTGCATCTTCGTGCATCTTCGTGCATCTTCGTGCATCTTCGTGCGTCTTCGTGCATCTTCGTGCATCTTCGTGCATCTTCGTGCATCTTCGTGCATCTTCGTGCATATTCGTGCATCTTCGTGCATCTTCGTGCATCTTCGTGCATCTTCGTGCATCTTCGTTCATCTTCGTTCATCTTCGTTCATCTTCGTTCATTTTCGTTCATCTTCGTTCATCTTTGTTCATCTTCGTTCATCTTCGTTCATCTTCGTTCATCTTCGTTCATCTTCGTTCATCTTCGTTCATCTTCGTTCATCTTCGTTCATCTTCGTGCATCTTCGTTCATTTTCGTGCATCTTCGTGCATCTTCGTTCATCTTCGTTCATCTTCGTTCATCTTCGTTCATCTTCGTTCATCTTCGTTCATCTTCGTTCACCTTCGTTCATCTTCGTTCATCTTCGTTCATCTTCGTTCATCTTTGTTCATCTTTGTTCATCTTCGTTCATCTTCGTGCATCTTCGTTCATCTTCGTGCATCTTCGTGCATCCTCGTGCATCTTCGTTCATCCTCGTTCATCTTCGTTCATCTTCGTGCATCTTCGTTCATCTTCGTTCATCTTCGTTCATCTTCGTTCATCTTCGTTCATCTTCGTTCATCTTCGTTCATCTTCGTTCATCTTCGTTCATCTTCGTTCATCTTCGTGCATCTTCGTTCATCTTCGTTCATCTTCGTTCATCTTTGTTCATCTTCGTGAATCTTCGTACGTCTTCGTGCATCTTCGTGCATCTTCGTGCATCTTCGTTCATCTTAGTTCATCTTCGTTCATTTTCGTTCATCTTCGTTCATCTACGTTCACCTTCGTTCATCTTCGTTCATCTTCCTTCATCTTCGTTCATCTTCGTTTATCTTCGTTCATCTTCGTTCATCTTCGTTCATCTTCGTTCATCTTCGTTCATCTTCGTTCATCTTCGTTCATCTTCTTCTTCTTCTCCTTCTTCTTCTTCTGCTTCTTCGTGCTTCTACGTGCATCTTCGTGCTTCTTCGTGCATCATCGTCCATCTTCGTGCATCTTCGTGCATCTTCGTGCATCTTCGTGCATCTTCGTGCATCTTCGTGCATCTTCGTGCGTCTTCGTGCATCTTCGTGCATCTTCGTGCATCTTCGTGCATCTTCGTGCATCTTCGTGCATATTCGTGCATCTTCGTGCATCTTCGTGCATCTTCGTGCATCTTCGTGCATCTTCGTTCATCTTCGTTCATCTTCGTTCATCTTCGTTCATTTTCGTTCATCTTCGTTCATCTTTGTTCATCTTCGTTCATCTTCGTTCATCTTCGTTCATCTTCGTTCATCTTCGTTCATCTTCGTTCATCTTCGTTCATCTTCGTTCATCTTCGTTCATCTTCGTGCATCTTCGTTCATTTTCGTGCATCTTCGTGCATCTTCGTTCATCTTCGTTCATCTTCGTTCATCTTCGTTCATCTTCGTTCATCTTCGTTCATCTTCGTTCATCTTCGTTCATCTTCGTTCATCTTCGTTCATCTTCATTCATCTTTGTTCATCTTTGTTCATCTTCGTTCATCTTCGTGCATCTTCGTTCATCTTCGTGCATCTTCGTGCATCCTCGTGCATCTTCGTTCATCCTCGTTCATCTTCGTTCATCTTCGTGCATCTTCGTGCATCTTCTTGCATCTTCGTTCATCTTCGTTCATCTTCGTTCATCTTCGTTTATCTTCGTTCATCTTCGTTCATCTTCGTTCATCTTCGTTCATCTTCGTTCATCTTCTATTACCTTCGTTCAACTTCGTTCATTTTCGTTCATCTTCGTTCATCTTCGTTCATCTTCGTTCATCTTCGTTCATCTTCGTGCATCTTCGTACATCCTCGTGCCTCCTCGTGCATCTTCGTTCATCTTCGTGCATCTTCGTTCATCTTCGTTCATCTTCGTTCATCTTCGTTCATCTTCGTTCATCTTTGTTCATCTTTGTGAATCTTCGTGCGTCTTCGTGCATCTTCGTGCATCTTCGTGCATCTTAGTTCATCTTCGTGCATCTTCGTTCATCTTCGTTCATCTTCGTTCATCTTCGTTCATCTTCGTTCATCTTCGTTCATCTTCGTGCATTTTCGTTCATCTTCGTTCATCTTTGTTCATCTTCGTGAATCTTCGTACGTCTTCGTGCATCTTCGTGCATCCTCGTGCATCTTAGTTCATCTTCGTGCATCTTCGTTCATCTTCGTTCATCTTCGTTCATCTTCGTTCATCTTCGTTCATCTTCGTTCATCTTCGTTCATCTTCGTTCATCTTTGTTCATCTTCGTTCATCTTCGTTCATCTTCGTTAATCTTCGTTCATCTTCGTGCATCTTCGTTCATTTTCGTGCATCTTCGTGCATCTTCGTTCATCTTCGTTCATCTTCGTTCATCTTCGTTCATCTTCGTTCATCTTCGTTCATCTTAGTTCATCTTCGTTCATTCTCGTTCATCTTCGTTCATCTACGTTCACCTTCGTTCATCTTCGTTCATCTTCCTTCATCTTCGTTCATCTTCGTTTATCTTCGTTCATCTTCGTTCATCTTCGTTCATCTTCGTTCATCTTCGTTCATCTTCGTTCATCTTCTTCTTCTTCTCCTTCTTCTTCTTCTGCTTCTTCGTGCTTCTACGTGCATCTTCGTGCTTCTTCGTGCATCATCGTCCATCTTCGTGCATCTTCGTGCATCTTCGTGCATCTTCGTGCATCTTCATTCATCTTCGTTCATCTTCGTTCATTTTCGTTCATCTTCGTTCATCTTCGTTCATCTTCGTTCATCTTCATTCATCCTCGTGCATCGTCGTTCATCTTCGTTCAACTTCGTTCATCTTCGTTCATCTTCGTTCATCTTCGTTCTTCTTCTTCTCCTTCTTCTTCTTCTTCTGCATTTTCGTGCATCTTCGTGCTTCTTCGTGCTTCTTCGTGCATCTTCGTTCATCTTCGTTCATCTTCGTTCATCTTCGAGCATCTTCGTGCATCTCCGTGCATCTTCGTGCATCTTCGTGCATCTTCGTGCATCTTCGTTCATCTTCGTGCTTCTTCGTGCATCTTCGTGCATCTTCGTGCGTCTTCGTGCATCTTCGTGCATCTTCGTGCATCTTCGTGCATCTTCGTGCATCTTCGTGCATCTTCGTGCATCTTCGTGCATCTTCGTGCATCTTCGTGCATCTTCGTGCATCTTCGTTCTTCTTCGTTCATCTTCGTGCATCTTCGTTCATCTTCGTTCATCTTCGTTCATCTTCGTTCATCTCCGTTCATCTTCGTTCATCTTCGTTCATCTTCGTTCATCTTCGTTCATCTTCGTTCATCTTCGTTCTTCTTCGTTCATCTTCGTTCATCTCCGTTCATCTTCGTTCATCTTCGTTCTTCTTCTTATTTTTCTTATTCTTCTTCTTCTTCTTCTTCTTCTTCTGCATTTTCGTGCATCTTCGTGCTTCTTCGTTCATCTTCGTTCATCTTCGTTCATCTTCGTTCATCTTCGTGCATCTTCGTGCATCTCCGTGCATCTTCGTGCATCTTCGTGCATCTTCGTGCATCTTCGTGCATCTTCGTGCATCTTCGTGCATCTTCAGTCATCTTCGTGCTTCTTCGTGCATCTTCGTGCATCTTCGTGCGTCTTCGTGCATCTTCGTGCATCTTCGTGCATCTTCGTTCATCTTCGTTCATCTTCGTTCTTCTTCGTTCATCTTCGTTCATCTCCGTTCATCTTCGTTCATCTTCGTTCTTCTTCTTATTTTTCTTATTCTTCTTCTTCTTCTTCTTCTTCTTCTTCTGCATTTTCGTGCATCTTTTGCTTCTTCGTGCATCTTCGTTCATCTTCGTTCATCTTCGTTCATCTTCGTTCATCTTCGTGCATCTTCGTGCATCTCCGTGCATCTTCGTGCATCTTCGTGCATCTTCGTGCATCTTCGTGCATCTTCGTGCATCTTCGTGCATCTTCGTGCATCTTCAGTCATCTTCGTGCTTCTTCGTGCATCTTCGTGCATCTTCGTGCGTCTTCGTGCATCTTCGTGCATCTTCGTGCATCTTCGTGCATCTTCGTGCATCTTCGTGCATCTTCGTGCATCTTCGTGCATCTTCGTGCATCTTCGTGCATATTCGTGCATCTTCGTGCATCTTCGTGCATCTTCGTGCATCTTCGTGCATCTTCGTGCATCTTTGTTCATTTTCGTGCATCTTCGTGCATCCTCGTGCATCTTCGTGCATCTTCGTGCATCTTCGTGCATCTTCGTGCATCTTCGTGCATCTTCAGTCATCTTCGTGCTTCTTTGTGCATCTTCGTGCATCTTCGTGCATCTTCGTTCATCTTCGTGCATCTTCGTGCATATTCGTGCATCTTCGTACATCTTGGTGCATCTTCGTGCATCTTCTTTCATCTTCGTTCATATTCGTTCATCTTCGTTCATCTTCGTTCATCTTCGTTCATCTTCGTTCATCTTCGTGCTTCTTCGTGCATCTTCGTGCATATTCGTGCGTCTTCGTGCATCTTCGTGCATCTTCGTTCATCTTCGTTTATCTTCTTTCATCTTCGTTCATCTCCATTCATCTTCGTGCTTCTTCGTGCATCTTCGTGCATCTTCGTGCGTCTTCGTGCATCTTCGTGCATCTTCGTGCATCATCGTGCATCTTCGTTCATCTCCGTTCATCTTCGTTCATCTTCGTTCATCTTTGTGCTTCTTCGTGCATTTA
>JAYMYH010000019.1:2965421-2970421 GCA_037013635.1 Plagiodera versicolora
AGATACCAGATACCAGACCTTCATTTATTGCATCTACCAGTGGATCACAAATGTATCTCACAGCTTTTTTTAGAATTAATGGGGGAATGGAATCAAGTCCACTAGCAAATTTTGGTTGTAGGTCATTCAAAATATTGAATATTTCTGTATGATTAGTCGGTTCTAAAAATATTGTGGCTTTATTCTTTGCTAACCCTGTACTACCTGAGTTCTTACTGCATGTTTGAATTGTAAAGTGGTTGTTAAATATCGTGGCAACCTCTTTTGGGTCTGATATCACCGTGTTGTTTTCCGTTTTGATTGTGATACAGCTATTATTTGTTACTTTAGCTTTATTTGTATTTTTCAGAATGTTCCACATTGTTTTCGATTTATTCTTGGAATTTGTTATACGATTATCATTTATAGATGTTTTGTAATCTGAAAGAAATTTTCTATATGCACCCTTTTCTTGTTTATATTTAATGTATATTAATTCGCTCTTTGTTTCAATATAAAGATGGTAGAGATCGCGAACATAGGTTGAATATTGTTTTATCTCAGAGTTTATCCAATTATCCTTGGTCAAATTTCGTTTGCAAGTGGACAGAGGGAAAGCTAGATCAAAGTGGTGATAAAAAGTGTTTTGAAAGTTATTGTATTTACTATTTGAACTGCTTACCTCATAAACCCCTTCCCAAGTTTCAGTAGACAGTGCTGTAATAAATCTTGATATGTTTTCATCAGAGAAGATTCGCTTTTTACAATGAGTTTGCTTTTTCAATTCGATATCGACCAGTATATTCAATATTTGGCTAAAATGATCAGATATTGTACTTTTATAAACTATGCACTCTGATATATTTAAAGGTATATTTGTGAAAATATTATCTATCATAGTTGATGAATTCTTACTTATTCTAGTAGGAGAGTTTACTCTAGGGGTTAAACCATATTGTAGAAACAATTGCGACACAGACAATGAGTCATTATCATTTTTCGTGAAATCTACATTAAAATCACCACACACTATGATATATCTAGAGCGATTTGCAATAAATTCTAAAACTTGGCCCATACTGTCTATGTAGTAGTCGAGATCTCCTGATGGGGATCTGTATGAGCATACTATAAAGCATGTTTTTTTGTTCAGAGTAGTTTTACAGCATGAGAATTCAAAATGTTTTTCAGATTGGGTCACTGGTATTTCTACCGAGACAACCTCTATTTCAGATGATGCATATATGGCTGTGCCTCCTCCGCGAGATGTACTTCGGGAGGAATTGGCTACTAATTTTAGGGTACCTAGGCTGATTTTCTCTAATTCATCTCTTTGACACCAATGTTCTGTAACACAGAAAACTTTCGGTGATACCCCATCCAAAAGAACTTGTATCGGTAAGACTTTATTTTTTAGACTTTGTATGTTAAGATGGAGTAATTTGACAGTACTTATTTGTCTTTTAGTTGTGTTCACTCTTTGTTGAGCTAGTAAAAATTTGAGGATTTCAAAAATTCTCCGTGAATTTTGAAATCAAATCTTTTGATTCCTACCTTGCTAGGCCAAAAACTGGGGTTGTACATCTCATCTTTACGATTCAGAGGTGCTGTTACAACAAATCTCTTCAGTCTTCCTGGTTCTGAGGGTAGTTCTTGGACTCCTATTGTTACATTTTTGAAAGTATCTTTGTTCACTATGTAGCTCCTTATCATTTCAGCAGAAACGTGTGTTTTCACCCTGTAGATGTAGAGCCAAACTTTCCGGTCCGCTCCTGCAAATCCATTTTATAATTCTTCTCCATTTACTTCTGCAGTTCCTAGTCTTCTATTTGAATTTGAGTATTTCTTCCTCTGTTTTTGGAATCTAAAGCCATCGCTCGTTTCTTCGCCTTGGCTTCCAAAGACTATTTCATTTTCCGTTTCTGTATCCTCTGGATTCACGTACTTTTTTCCCTTATCGCTATCATTTTTCTCGTTTTGACTTGGGTTTTCACATTTTGTAACGCTTTCTGCCATCTGTGATTTCTCTCCTCTATTTCTTGATTGCAGATCTGCCGCCATCTGGTGTTGGGAAGAAACCTTTGTTTGGTACAGGTTCCTATTTATGGTATCTACTGGTAATTTCGCTGTTTCACCGTATTTCACGGCTTGGGTATATGAGCCTTCTTTTTTGTTCAAATTATTTGCTGACAGTTTTCGTTGGGGCATCTGCTTTGCTATGATTTGTTTTTCTTCCAAATATTTTGTTTTGTCTAGTAACAAGCTATTGTTTTCCATCAGAATACTATTTTTTTCTTGCATTTCATGTAACAGCTGCTTGAGATAGTTATTTTCCATTATTACCTGTTTTATTTCCATTTCGTGTATGGTATGCTTTGATTTAGTTGTTTTATCACTTTCACAGCATTCAACTTCACGATCATTGATGATGTTCAGATTTGGTAACCTTTTTGCACAACTTTTATGAAAAACACTTCTACAGTTTCTGCACACATACACTGCAAAATCTTTTGAACAACATTCCATTTTGATTTGTTCTTTTTCATTGTTTCCGAGGACCGAATTTACTGATTCGTCGTCACTCCACATCATATCCACAAATTAGCTTCTGTTTTCTGTCTTCGTGCATCTTCGTGCATCTTCGTGCATCTTCGTTCATCTTCGTTCATCTTCGTGCATCTTCGTGCATCTTCGTGCATCTTCGTGCATCTTCGTGCATCTTCGTGTATCTTCGAGCATCTTCGTTCATCTTCGTGCATCTTCGTTCATCTTCGTTCATCTTCGTTAATCTTCGTTAATCTTCGTTCATCTTCATTCATCTTCGTTCATCTTCGTTCATCTTCGTTCATCTTCGTTCATCTTCGTTCATCTTCGTTCATCTTCGTTCATCTTCGTTCATCTTCGTTCATCTTCGTTCATCTTCGTTCATCTTCGTTCATCTTCGTTCATCTTCGTTCATCTTCGTTCATCTTCGTGCATCTTCGTGCATCTTCGTGCATCTTCGTGCATCTTCGTGCATCTTCGTTCATCTTCGTTCATCTTCGTTCATCTCCGTTCATCTTCGTGCATCTTCTTGCATCTTCGTGCATCTTCGTGCATCTTCGTGCATCTTCGTGCATCATCATCATCATCATCATCATCATCATCGTCGTCGTCGTCGTCGTCGTCGTCGTCGTCGTCGTCGTCGTCGTCGTCGTCGTCGTCGTCGTCGTCGTCGTCGTCGTCGTCGTCGTCGTCGTCGTCGTCGACGTCGTCGTGCATCTTTGTGCATCTTCGTGCATCTTCGTGCATCTTCGTTCATCTTCGTTCATCTTCGTGCATCTTCGAGCATCTTCGTGCATCTTCGTGCATCTTCGTGCATCTTCGTTCATCTTCGTGCATCTTCGTGCATCTTCGTGCATCTTCGTGCATCTTCGTGCATCTTCGTTCATCTTCGTGCATCTTCGTGCATCTTCGTGCATCTTCAAGCATCTTCGTGCATCTTCGTGCATCTTATAATAATATATAATAATAATAATATAATAATAATAATAATAATATTCTTTATTGCCATAAAATCAACTGGGGACATAGCACGTCAGAGGTTATAAAACAATGCATTAAAAGATATGTACAGTGACAAGGTTACGATACAATTCATTGAGTAAATAAAAATATACAAAACGACAGGTTGAGAGACAAGGTTACAATACGCATAAAGACATTCTAATAAAAATTATTGTAATTTAAAAGTGTATGAGACAACCACATCAAGACTCATCACCAACTGTTGAAACTGTAATAATTTTTTTCTTTCAGATACTCTATTGTTAGGATTCTGAATTTTTTCAAATACTGGGTATTTCTTATTTCAGTTGGGAGTGACTGATATGCCTTAATGGCTTTATAGTGGGGTCCCTTCTCATAGAATGATGTTGTGTGTTTTGGTATACTTAGGTCGGTTCTTCCTCTAGTATTTATTGCCATTTGATTGGAATAATGATCACAATTCCTTGTAAAGATGTGGTAGTGTTTTTTTGCAAAAGTTACTAATTGAAGAAAGTATAAGGAAGGAGCGGTTAATATAGCAAGTTCTTTGAAGTATGGTCTACATGTTGACCCATAAGGTAATTTTAACATAGAGCGAATTATATACTTTTGAGTTTTGAATATTTTGTTCGCCATGATGGATGAACCCCAAAATATGATGCCATATTGAATAATAGATTGAACATGTGCATAGTAATATACCTTTATGCAGTTCAACGAGACTTGGTCCCTTGTTGCTCGAATTACTCCTGCTGCAGAACAGAGCCTTGAGTTCAGTTTATTCACGTGTGTGTCCCATCTGATGCTGCTATCAACTGTGACCCCCAAAAATTTGAAATCGTTTATTTCTGGAATAGATCTATGATCCAATTTGACATAAATGGATTCCTGTCTATTTTGGGAAGTTTTGAAATGGATTAGTCCTGTTTTGTTTGTGTTCAATTTTAATTCGTTCTCAGCACACCACCTGAACATTCTTTCCGCTACCCCAGATAACCCCCCGGAGAGAACCCTTGAATCAGACCCAGACACTGTCACCGACGTATCATCTGCGAATTGACAGACTAGACCCGCACCAAGTGACTGTGGAAGGTCATTGACATATATCAGAAACAATATTGGGCCCAGGATAGACCCCTGTGGAACTCCCTGAGTAATGAGATTTCTATCAGAATAAGTTTGTTGGTCATTCTGATAAATGTCTACGACCTGGTATCTTCCAGACAAATATGATTTTATGAGGTCGTGTGCATTGCCTCTGATTCCATATTCTTCTAGTTTATCTAGTAAAATAGTATGACTGACCATGTCAAAGGCCCTTGACAGATCAAAATACAAGCTTCCCACCCTTTTATTTTCATCAATATTATTCATAATTTCTGTTATCGCATTATGAATTGCAAGTTCAGTTGACATCCCTTGTCTAAATCCGTATTGTTGTGGAGCAAGTATCTTATTTAGTTTCAAGAATGTTAGCAATCGCTTGTAGATTA
>JAYMYH010000019.1:3022921-3025421 GCA_037013635.1 Plagiodera versicolora
AACCCTTGAATCAGACCCAGACACTGTCACCGACGTATCATCTGCGAATTGACAGACTAGACCCGCACCAAGTGACTGTGGAAGGTCATTGACATATATCAGAAACAATATTGGGCCCAGGATAGACCCCTGTGGAACTCCCTGAGTAATGAGATTTCTATCAGAATAAGTTTGTTGGTCATTCTGATAAATGTCTACGACCTGGTATCTTCCAGACAAATATGATTTTATGAGGTCGTGTGCATTGCCTCTGATTCCATATTCTTCTAGTTTATCTAGTAAAATAGTATGACTGACCATGTCAAAGGCCCTTGACAGATCAAAATACAAGCTTCCCACCCTTTTATTTTCATCAATATTATTCATAATTTCTGTTATCGCATTATGAATTGCAAGTTCAGTTGACATCCCTTGTCTAAATCCGTATTGTTGTGGAGCAAGTATCTTATTTAGTTTCAAGAATGTTAGCAATCGCTTGTAGATTACTCTCTCAAAGACCTTCGAAGGCGAAGGTAGAATGGATATCGGTCTATAGTTATTTAAATCTGCTTTCGATCCTTTTTTGTGGATAGGTATTACTCGTGCTATTTTCAACTCATCTGGGAAGATACCAGATACCAGACCTTCATTTATTGCATCTACCAGTGGATCACAAATGTATCTCACAGCTTTTTTTAGAATTAATGGGGGAATGGAATCAAGTCCACTAGCAAATTTTGGTTGTAGGTCATTCAAAATATTGAATATTTCTGTATGATTAGTCGGTTCTAAAAATATTGTGGCTTTATTCTTTGCTAACCCTGTACTACCTGAGTTCTTACTGCATGTTTGAATTGTAAAGTGGTTGTTAAATATCGTGGCAACCTCTTTTGGGTCTGATATCACCGTGTTGTTTTCCGTTTTGATTGTGATACAGCTATTATTTGTTACTTTAGCTTTATTTGTATTTTTCAGAATGTTCCACATTGTTTTCGATTTATTCTTGGAATTTGTTATACGATTATCATTTATAGATGTTTTGTAATCTGAAAGAAATTTTCTATATGCACCCTTTTCTTGTTTATATTTAATGTATATTAATTCGCTCTTTGTTTCAATATAAAGATGGTAGAGATCGCGAACATAGGTTGAATATTGTTTTATCTCAGAGTTTATCCAATTATCCTTGGTCAAATTTCGTTTGCAAGTGGACAGAGGGAAAGCTAGATCAAAGTGGTGATAAAAAGTGTTTTGAAAGTTATTGTATTTACTATTTGAACTGCTTACCTCATAAACCCCTTCCCAAGTTTCAGTAGACAGTGCTGTAATAAATCTTGATATGTTTTCATCAGAGAAGATTCGCTTTTTACAATGAGTTTGCTTTTTCAATTCGATATCGACCAGTATATTCAATATTTGGCTAAAATGATCAGATATTGTACTTTTATAAACTATGCACTCTGATATATTTAAAGGTATATTTGTGAAAATATTATCTATCATAGTTGATGAATTCTTACTTATTCTAGTAGGAGAGTTTACTCTAGGGGTTAAACCATATTGTAGAAACAATTGCGACACAGACAATGAGTCATTATCATTTTTCGTGAAATCTACATTAAAATCACCACACACTATGATATATCTAGAGCGATTTGCAATAAATTCTAAAACTTGGCCCATACTGTCTATGTAGTAGTCGAGATCTCCTGATGGGGATCTGTATGAGCATACTATAAAGCATGTTTTTTTGTTCAGAGTAGTTTTACAGCATGAGAATTCAAAATGTTTTTCAGATTGGGTCACTGGTATTTCTACCGAGACAACCTCTATTTCAGATGATGCATATATGGCTGTGCCTCCTCCGCGAGATGTACTTCGGGAGGAATTGGCTACTAATTTTAGGGTACCTAGGCTGATTTTCTCTAATTCATCTCTTTGACACCAATGTTCTGTAACACAGAAAACTTTCGGTGATACCCCATCCAAAAGAACTTGTATCGGTAAGACTTTATTTTTTAGACTTTGTATGTTAAGATGGAGTAATTTGACAGTACTTATTTGTCTTTTAGTTGTGTTCACTCTTTGTTGAGCTAGTAAAAATTTGAGGATTTCAAAAATTCTCCGTGAATTTTGAAATCAAATCTTTTGATTCCTACCTTGCTAGGCCAAAAACTGGGGTTGTACATCTCATCTTTACGATTCAGAGGTGCTGTTACAACAAATCTCTTCAGTCTTCCTGGTTCTGAGGGTAGTTCTTGGACTCCTATTGTTACATTTTTGAAAGTATCTTTGTTCACTATGTAGCTCCTTATCATTTCAGCAGAAACGTGTGTTTTCACCCTGTAGATGTAGAGCCAAACTTTCCGGTCCGCTCCTGCAAATCCATTTTATAATTCTTCTCCATTTACTTCTGCAGTTCCTAGTCTTCTATTTGAATTTGAGTATTTCTTCCTCTGTTTTTGGAATCTAAAGCCATCGCTCGTTTCTTCGCCTTGGCTTCCAAAGACTATTTCATTTT
>JAYMYH010000019.1:3057921-3082978 GCA_037013635.1 Plagiodera versicolora
TCGTCATCGTCATCGTCATCGTCATCGTCATCGTCATCGTCATCGTCATCGTCATCGTCATCGTCATCGTCATCGTCATCGTCATCGTCATCGTCATCGTCATCGTCATCGTCATCGTCATCGTCATCGTCATCGTCATCGTCATCGTCATCGTCATCGTCATCGTCATCGTCATCGTCATCGTCATCGTCATCGTCATCGTCATCGTCATCGTCATCGTCATCGTCATCGTCATCGTCATCGTCATCGTCATCGTCATCGTCATCGTCATCGTCATCGTCATCGTCATCGTCATCGTCATCGTCATCGTCATCGTCATCGTCATCGTCATCGTCATCGTCATCGTCATCGTCATCGTCATCGTCATCGTCATCGTCATCGTCATCGTCATCGTCATCGTCATCGTCATCGTCATCGTCATCGTCATCGTCATCGTCATCGTCATCGTCATCGTCATCGTCATCGTCATCGTCATCGTCATCGTCATCGTCATCGTCATCGTCATCGTCATCGTCATCGTCATCGTCATCGTCATCGTCATCGTCATCGTCATCGTCATCGTCATCGTCATCGTCATCGTCATCGTCATCGTCATCGTCATCGTCATCGTCATCGTCATCGTCATCGTCATCGTCATCGTCATCGTCATCGTCATCGTCATCGTCATCGTCATCGTCATCGTCATCGTCATCGTCATCGTCATCGTCATCGTCATCGTCATCGTCATCGTCATCGTCATCGTCATCGTCATCGTCATCGTCATCGTCATCGTCTTCGTCATCGTCATCGTCATCGTCATCGTCATCGTCATCGTCATCGTCATCGTCATCGTCATCGTCATCGTCATCGTCATCGTCATCGTCATCGTCATCGTCATCGTCATCGTCATCGTCATCGTCATCGTCATCGTCATCGTCATCGTCATCGTCATCGTCATCGTCATCGTCATCGTCATCGTCATCGTCATCGTCATCGTCATCGTCATCGTCATCGTCATCGTCATCGTCATCGTCATCGTCATCGTCATCGTCATCGTCATCGTTATCGTCATCGTCATCGTCATCGTCATCGTCATCGTCATCGTCATCGTCATCGTGTCATCGTCATCGTCATCGTGTCATCGTCATCGTCATCGTCATCGTCATCGTCATCGTCATCGTCATCGTCATCGTCATCGTCATCGTCATCGTCATCGTCATCGTCATCGTCATCGTCATCGTCATCGTCATCGTCATCGTCATCGTCATCGTCATCGTCATCGTCATCGTCATCGTCATCGTCATCGTCATCGTCATCGTCATCGTCATCGTCATCGTCATCGTCATCGTCATCGTCATCGTCATCGTCATCGTCATCGTCATCGTCATCGTCATCGTCATCGTCATCGTCATCGTCATCGTCATCGTCATCGTCATCGTCATCGTCATCGTTATCGTCATCGTGTCATCGTCATCGTCATCGTCATCGTCATCGTCATCGTCATCGTCATCGTCATCGTCATCGTCATCGTCATCGTCATCGTCATCGTCATCGTCATCGTCATCGTCATCGTCATCGTCATCGTCATCGTCATCGTCATCGTCATCGTCATCGTCATCGTCATCGTCATCGTCATCGTCATCGTCATCGTCATCGTCATCGTCATCGTCATCGTCATCGTCATCGTCATCGTCATCGTCATCGTCATCGTCATCGTCATCGTCATCGTCATCGTCATCGTCATCGTCATCGTCATCGTCATCGTCATCGTCATCGTCATCGTCATCGTCATCGTCATCGTCATCGTCATCGTCATCGTCATCGTCATCGTCATCGTCATCGTGTCATCGTCATCGTCATCGTCATCGTCATCGTCATCGTCATCGTCATCGTCATCGTCATCGTGTCATCGTCATCGTCATCGTCATCGTCATCGTCATCGTCATCGTCATCGTCATCGTCATCGTCATCGTCATCGTCATCGTCATCGTCATCGTCATCGTCATCGTCATCGTCATCGTCATCGTCATCGTCATCGTCATCGTCATCGTCATCGTCATCGTCATCGTCATCGTCATCGTCATCGTCATCGTCATCGTCATCGTCATCGTCATCGTCATCGTCATCGTCATCGTCATCGTCATCGTCATCGTCATCGTCATCGTCATCGTCATCGTCATCGTCATCGTCATCGTCATCGTCATCGTGTCATCGTCATCGTCATCGTCATCGTCATCGTCCATCGTCATCGTCATCGTCATCGTCATCGTCATCGTCATCGTCATCGTCATCGTCATCGTCATCGTCATCGTCATCGTCATCGTCATCGTCATCGTCATCGTCATCGTCATCGTCATCGTCATCGTCATCGTCATCGTCATCGTCATCGTCATCGTCATCGTCATCGTCATCGTCATCGTCATCGTCATCGTCATCGTCATCGTCATCGTCATCGTCATCGTCATCGTCATCGTCATCGTCATCGTCATCGTCATCGTCATCGTCATCGTCCATCGTCATCGTCATCGTCATCGTGTCATCGTCATCGTCATCGTCATCGTGTCATCGTCATCGTCATCGTCATCGTGTCATCGTCATCGTCATCGTCATCGTGTCATCGTCATCGTCATCGTCATCGTGTCATCGTCATCGTCATCGTCATCGTGTCATCGTCATCGTCATCGTCATCGTCATCGTCATCGTCATCGTCATCGTCATCGTCATCGTCATCGTCATCGTCATCGTCATCGTCATCGTCATCGTCATCGTCATCGTCATCGTCATCGTCATCGTCATCGTCATCGTCATCGTCATCGTCATCGTCATCGTCATCGTCATCGTCATCGTCATCGTCATCGTCATCGTCATCGTCATCGTCATCGTCATCGTCATCGTCATCGTCATCGTCATCGTCATCGTCATCGTCATCGTCATCGTCATCGTCATCGTCATCGTCATCGTCATCGTCATCGTCATCGTCATCGTCATCGTCATCGTCATCGTCATCGTCATCGTCATCGTCATCGTCATCGTCATCGTCATCGTCATCGTCATCGTCATCGTCATCGTCATCGTCATCGTCATCGTCATCGTCATCGTCATCGTCATCGTCATCGTCATCGTCATCGTCATCGTCATCGTCATCGTCATCGTCATCGTCATCGTCATCGTCATCGTCATCGTCATCGTCATCGTCATCGTCATCGTCATCGTCATCGTCATCGTCATCGTCATCGTCATCGTCATCGTCATCGTCATCGTCATCGTCATCGTCATCGTCATCGTCATCGTCATCGTCATCGTCATCGTCATCGTCATCGTCATCGTCATCGTCATCGTCATCGTCATCGTCATCGTCATCGTCATCGTCATCGTCATCGTCATCGTCATCGTCATCGTCATCGTCATCGTCATCGTCATCGTCATCGTCATCGTCATCGTCATCGTCATCGTCATCGTCATCGTCATCGTCATCGTCATCGTCATCGTCATCGTCATCGTCATCGTCATCGTCATCGTCATCGTCATCGTCATCGTCATCGTCATCGTCATCGTCATCGTCATCGTCATCGTCATCGTCATCGTCATCGTCATCGTCATCGTCATCGTCATCGTCATCGTCATCGTCATCGTCATCGTCATCGTCATCGTCATCGTCATCGTCATCGTCATCGTCATCGTCATCGTCATCGTCATCGTCATCGTCATCGTCATCGTCATCGTCATCGTCATCGTCATCGTCATCGTCATCGTCATCGTCATCGTCATCGTCATCGTCATCGTCATCGTCATCGTCATCGTCATCGTCATCGTCATCGTCATCGTCACCGTCATCGTCATCGTCATCGTCATCGTCATCGTCATCGTCATCGTCATCGTCATCGTCATCGTCATCGTCATCGTCATCGTCATCGTCATCGTCATCGTCATCGTCATCGTCATCGTCATCGTCATCGTCATCGTCATCGTCATCGTCATCGTCATCGTCATCGTCATCGTCATCGTCATCGTCATCGTCATCGTCATCGTCAACGTCATCGTCATCGTCATCGTCATCGTCATCGTCATCGTCATCGTCATCGTCATCGTCATCGTCATCGTCGTCATCGTCGTCATCGTCATCGTCATCGTGTCATCGTCATCGTCATCGATTGTCATCGTCATCGTCATCGTCATCGTCATCGTCATCGTCATCGTCATCGTCATCGTCATCGTCATCGTCATCGTCATCGTCATCGTCATCGTGTCATCGTCATCGTCATCGTCATCGTCATCGTCATCGTGTCATCGTCATCGTCATCGTCATCGTCATCGTCATCGTCATCGTCATCGTCATCGTCATCGTCATCGTCATCGTCATCGTCATCGTCATCGTCATCGTCATCGTCATCGTCATCGTCATCGTCATCGTCATCGTCATCGTCATCGTCATCGTCATCGTCATCGTCATCGTCATCGTCATCGTCATCGTCATCGTCATCGTCATCGTCATCGTCATCGTCATCGTCATCGTCATCGTCATCGTCATCGTCATCGTCATCGTCATCGTCATCGTCATCGTCATCGTCATCGTCATCGTCATCGTCATCGTCATCGTCATCGTCATCGTCATCGTCATCGTCATCGTCATCGTCATCGTCATCGTCATCGTCATCGTCATCGTCATCGTCATCGTCATCGTCATCGTCATCGTCATCGTCATCGTCATCGTCATCGTCATCGTCATCGTCATCGTCATCGTCATCGTCATCGTCATCGTCATCGTCATCGTCATCGTCATCGTCATCGTCATCGTCATCGTCATCGTCATCGTCATCGTCATCGTCATCGTCATCGTCATCGTCATCGTCATCGTCATCGTCATCGTCATCGTCATCGTCATCGTCATCGTCATCGTCATCGTCATCGTCATCGTCATCGTCATCGTCATCGTCATCGTCATCGTCATCGTCATCGTCATCGTCATCGTCATCGTCATCGTCATCGTCATCGTCATCGTCATCGTCATCGTCATCGTCATCGTCATCGTCATCGTCATCGTCATCGTCATCGTCATCGTCATCGTCATCGTCATCGTCATCGTCATCGTCATCGTCATCGTCATCGTCATCGTCATCGTCATCGTCATCGTCATCGTCATCGTCATCGTCATCGTGTCATCGTCATCGTCATCGTCATCGTCATCGTCATCGTCATCGTCATCGTCATCGTCATCGTCATCGTCATCGTCATCGTCATCGTCATCGTCATCGTCATCGTCATCGTCATCGTCATCGTCATCGTCATCGTCATCGTCATCGTCATCGTCATCGTCATCGTCATCGTCATCGTCATCGTCATCGTCATCGTCATCGTCATCGTCATCGTCATCGTCATCGTCATCGTCATCGTCATCGTCATCGTCATCGTCATCGTCATCGTCATCGTCATCGTCATCGTCATCGTCATCGTCATCGTCATCGTCATCGTCATCGTCATCGTCATCGTCATCGTCATCGTCATCGTCATCGTCATCGTCATCGTCATCGTCATCGTCATCGTGTCATCGTCATCGTCATCGTCATCGTCATCGTCATCGTCATCGTCATCGTCATCGTCATCGTCATCGTCATCCGTCATCGTCATCGTGTCATCGTCATCGTCATCGTCATCGTCATCGTCATCGTGTCATCGTCATCGTGTCATCGTCATCGTGTCATCGTCATCGTCATCGTCATCGTGTCATCGTCATCGTCATCGTCATCGTGTCATCGTCATCGTCCATCTCGTCATCGTCATCGTCATCGTCATCGTCATCGTCATCGTCATCGTCATCGTCATCGTCATCGTCATCGTCATCGTCATCGTCATCGTCATCGTCATCGTCATCGTCATCGTCATCGTCATCGTCATCGTCATCGTCATCGTCATCGTCATCGTCATCGTCATCGTCATCGTCATCGTCATCGTCATCGTCATCGTCATCGTCATCGTCATCGTCATCGTCATCGTCATCGTCATCGTCATCGTCATCGTCATCGTCATCGTCATCGTCATCGTCATCGTCATCGTCATCGTCATCGTCATCGTCATCGTCATCGTCATCGTCATCGTCATCGTCATCGTCATCGTCATCGTCATCGTCATCGTCATCGTCATCGTCATCGTCATCGTCATCGTCATCGTCATCGTCATCGTCATCGTCATCGTCATCGTCATCGTCATCGTCATCGTCATCGTCATCGTCATCGTCATCGTCATCGTCATCGTCATCGTCATCGTCATCGTCATCGTCATCGTCATCGTCATCGTCATCGTCATCGTCATCGTCATCGTCATCGTCATCGTCCATCGTCATCGTCATCGTCATCGTCATCGTCATCGTCATCGTCATCGTCATCGTCATCGTCATCGTCATCGTCATCGTCATCGTCATCGTCATCGTCATCGTCATCGTCATCGTCATCGTCATCGTCATCGTCATCGTCATCGTCATCGTCATCGTCATCGTCATCGTCATCGTCATCGTCATCGTCATCGTCATCGTCATCGTCATCGTCATCGTCACGTCATCGTCATCGTCATCGTCATCGTCATCGTCATCGTCATTCGTCATCGTCATCGTCATCGTCATCGTCATCGTCATCGTCATCGTCATCGTCATCGTCATCGTCATCGTCATCGTCATCGTCATCGTCATCGTCATCGTCATCGTCATCGTCATCGTCATCGTCATCGTCATCGTCATCGTCATCGTCATCGTCATCGTCATCGTCATCGTCATCGTCATCGTCATCGTCATCGTCATCGTCATCGTCATCGTCATCGTCATCGTCATCGTCATCGTCATCGTCATCGTCATCGTCATCGTCATCGTCATCGTCATCGTCATCGTCATCGTCATCGTCATCGTCATCGTCATCGTCATCGTCATCGTCATCGTCATCGTCATCGTCATCGTCATCGTCATCGTCATCGTCATCGTCATCGTCATCGTCATCGTCATCGTCATCGTCATCGTCATCGTCATCCTCATCGTCATCGTCATCGTCATCGTCATCGTCATCGTCATCGTCATCGTCATCGTCATCGTCATCGTCATCGTCATCGTCATCGTCATCGTCATCGTCATCGTCATCGTCATCGTCATCGTCATCGTCATCGTCATCGTCATCGTCATAATAATAATAATAATAATAATAATAATAATCTTTATTGATTTCAAAGACCTACAAGGTATAAAACAAGTCAAAGACCATACAAATAAATCAGATATAAATAATAGAGGAACAAAGAGAGGCCATTATGATGATAGAAACTCACCCATTGTATAAAACATGTTTTCCAATAAATATATCTTCAGTGCTTTTCGGAATTTGAAGTAGGTTACTTCCTGTTTTATATTTGGAAGCAAGTGATTATAGACTCTAATTCCATTAGAGATGGGGCCATTCAGGCATATATTTAAGTGATTTTGAGGTGCATACAGGTGGTGGCTAAATCTTGTTGGGTAATTGTGTATGTCATTATGACAGGGAAATAAGTTTCTGTTTTTATGTATGTAACAGGAAATTTCCAGAATATATATGCAGCATAACGGAAGAATTTTCAATTGTTTGAAGAGAGGTCTGCATGAATCTTTTTGATTTTTCTTCAACATTGCACGTATGCATTTTTTCTGAACGACAAATATTTTTTGTGCTGGAGGAGACATGCCCCACAACAGTATGCCATATGATAGTCGAGACTGTATTTCAGCGAAGTAATAGTTTTTCAGAACATTCAAGTTGAGCACTCTTTGAAGGCATCTTATTTGATATAGCTTACAGTTCAAATTTTTAGTTGTATCACTTATATGCGATTCCCAGTCAAGTGTATCACTCATAGTTATACCTAGAAATTTAATATTATGACATTTCTCTAGAGTTGTTTCACCTAGACTTATTTCTATGTTCTCAACAGTTCTCTGTTTCGTGTGGTAAATAAGAAACTGTGTTTTGTTGGCATTAATATATAGATTATTGATTGAAAACCATAAGATAATTTTTTCCATGAGGTTATTACATGCCTGTTGATGAAGATTTGGGGAGTCTTTTGATACCAGTATAGAGAGGTCATCGGCATAGAGTGTTAATTTGAAAGGTGTAAGGTACCTGACAATATCAGCCACATAAAGCGAGAACAGGACTGGGGCAAGCACACTCCCCTGAGGAACTCCAACTTCCACAGCTGCCAGACAAGATCGAGATGTTGTATTTTGATTTTGATTTGCCTCTTCATTGCAAGATATCTGTACATATTGATTTCTATTTGTTAAGAAAGACTTGAACCAGCTCAGAGCAGATCCCCTAATTCCATATGACCAAAGCTTGTCAAGTAGCCTATCATGTGGAACACAGTCGAAAGCCTTACTTAAATCACAGTATATGCCTACAGGACTTTTTTTCGCATCTAAATCATTGAGAATGTTGATATATGTATCTAATGTTGCCGTAGTAGTAGATTTCGATTTTTTGAAACCATGTTGTTCCTCTGGGATAAGTTTGAATCTTGCAATGAAGGAGTTCAGCCTCTCCAGCATACAGTATTCAAAAAGTTTAGAGAAGACTGATGTTATTGATATGGGTCTGTAATTGTTCATAATATTTTTATCCTTTTTTTTGTGAAGTGGAATTACTTTTGCTATTTTGAGGGCATCGGGGAATGTGCCTGTTTCCAGTGAAAGGTTTATTATATGAGTTATGGGTTTCACCAGTTCACTTTTGAATTCTCTTATAATGTTGTTGGGTAATTCATCGGGTCCAGAGGAGCGTTTATTTTTGAGTTTTAAGAAAATGTTTAGCACTTCTTCCTCAGTAAAAGGAAGTATAACCATTGACGTTAGAGTGGTTATGAGAGTATGTTCAAAATTATTGTGATCGACCTGTGGGATCTCATCGATGACTTGTTTTGGAGCATCTATAAAAAAGTTATTGAATAGATTTGCGATGTCCTTGGGACAGGAGAATTCTTTATTTTCATGAGAAATTTTAATATTGGATCTTTTAGTGTTTTTGTTATTTTTCATTTTATTTATAACTATCCAAGAGGTTTTACTTTTATTCTCCGATGATTGTATTATTTGGTCATAATGATTTCTTTTACAGGATTCTATAAGGTTGGTGTGTTTTCGTTTTTGCACCTGATATTGACCTTTCAGCTCGGGGTATTTTTTTTGGAGATTATGTAAGTCTTTCAGTTGTACGCTAGACCTTTTGACTTCTTCTGTAACCCAAGATTTGGAGTCCTCTTTTATTTTGTTTTTTTTTTATCGGGAAGGCCTTATAGAAGTGACTTAGTAATGTGTTTGAAAATATTTCATATTTTTTATTGCATGAAGACGAATCATACATATCATGCCAAGATTCACTTTGTAGAAGTTGGTTAAATAGTGATTTATTTTTATCGCAATAGTCTCTGGAGTAATAATAATTATCTTCTCGATTTTTATTAGTGAGCCACATACCGGAGTTGGTTTTAACTATTATTGTGCTGTGGTCTGAGAAGTGGTTGCCCACAACCTGTGTATATGCTTTGGCGTTTGTGAAAATATTGTCGATTCTTGTGCTAGAATTTGATGTAACTCTTGTATCCTGAGAAACAATGCTATTGAGACCATATTGTGCAAATATGTCAAGTAGTTCCTCTCGTTCATGTGAGAAAGTATTAAAGTCAATGTTGAAATCGCCTGTTATCCATAATATTGAGTTTACATTGAATATTCGTTCCAACATTTCCTGAAGTTTGCTGCAAAAAATATGGAAATTTCCTGTTGGTGATCTATAAATTGTAGCTATTTTATGGGTTTTAAATTCACATCCACAGCATTCAAAATCTTTCTCGATACTAAAGTTATAAATGTGTAGGGGAGTTGTCAATAATCCTTGTTTTGCCCACAAGGCAGTGCCACCTCCTTTGTACACATTTCGACAGTAGGCACTTGCAAGATAGTATCCATCAATTGAAAAATTACTTACTTCATTATCCTTAAGCCATGACTCTGATATTGATAAAAACATTGGCACCTGAATGGTGAGTTCCACCTCAAGCAGGCTCTGCTTGTTCCTCACACTTTGCATATTCGAATATAAAATGAAATTGAGATTTATGTTAGTTTCTTTTATTTCATTGCTATTTTTGTTTTGTTTGTCTATAAAAAAGAATTTCTGTTGTTACGTTGATCATCCATATAGTTTCTGTAGCGTCTGAAGTCAAACCTCCTGAAGCCTACTCCACTGGGCCAAAATTCTGCCGTATATAGTTTTTCTTTGTGGGAGAGATCAGCTCCAATCATAAAGCATTTCAGTTGGTTGGGATCTGTTTGGAACTCTTTTACAATCACATCACTGTTTTCTTCCCCTTCTGGAGTCTCTGGATAAATCTTTTTTTATATGTATTTTTTTATTTGGGTGTCGTTAACGTTTCTGGTTACCCTATATATATATATATAACCACACTTTTGGTTGTGACCCTGTGAAGTCTGTCTTGTCTTCACTGCTGCCAATGTGTTTTGTTGGAATTCCTTTTTTCTTGTTAGTATTATGGTTGTAGTGCCGATTTTTTCTGCTCCTGGGGTAACTTTTGCCATCATCATAGTCACTGCCATTCCTGTCCTGGTTTTTTTCATCAAGATAGATGATTTTATTCATCAAGTTAATTTGTTCTAATTCGATTTTACTCTGTGTCCCTGATGATTCAGGTTTTTGTGGTAAATCCTGTTGTTTGTTTACATGTAGTGGAACAGCTGGGGATTCCTTAGGTAAAAAACTAGCAGGTAGAGCAGTTTTTGTCACATTATTGTTGAGTGTTTTTTTGTTCAGTTCATTATTGGGTTTGGCCTGCTTATCTATCACGTTCTTGCACTCTTTCACTTTTTCTTCAAGGAGGTGTGCATTTTGTTTTAGTAGATTGTTATTCTCCAGTAGAAGATTGTACTTTTCATCTTTTTCTTTCAGCATTATTTTCAGCATATGGTTTTCGAGTTCTAGACTTTCACATTTGTTTAGCTTGTCCCTTTCTGAAGCACTCACAAGGTATTGTTTTTTATCAAGCTCACAGCACTGGATTCTGGAGTCACATATTTTATAACATTTTAGTTTATTTTTAATTGCACAGGTCATGTGAAAAACGTTTCCACACACTATACAACTTAGAGATTTGCTTGGTTTTGTTTGGCAACATTTCATTGCCTTTTCTTTGAAGATTTCATCGCTTATTTGAACAACAACATCTTCAAGCTTGTCGTCAGTTGACGCCATCTTGAACTCTCGTCGTAGCTGACTTTATAAACGATTAGTGATCGTCATCGTCATCGTCATCGTCATCGTCATCGTCATCGTCATCGTCATCGTCATCGTCATCGTCATCGTCATCGTCATCGTCATCGTCATCGTCATCGTCATCGTCATCGTCATCGTCATCGTCATCGTCATCGTCATCGTCATCGTCATCGTCATCGTCATCGTCATCGTCATCGTCATCGTCATCGTCATCGTCATCGTCATCGTCATCGTCATCGTCATCGTCATCGTCATCGTCATCGTCATCGTCATCGTCATCGTCATCGTCATCGTCATCGTCATCGTCATCGTCATCGTCATCGTCATCGTCATCGTCATCGTCATCGTCATCGTCATCGTCATCGTCATCGTCATCGTCATCGTCATCGTCATCGTCATCGTCATCGTCATCGTCATCGTCATCGTCATCGTCATCGTCATCGTCATCGTCATCGTCATCGTCATCGTCATCGTCATCGTCATCGTCATCGTCATCGTCATCGTCATCGTCATCGTCATCGTCATCGTCATCGTCATCGTCATCGTCATCGTCATCGTCATCGTCATCGTCATCGTCATCGTCATCGTCATCGTCATCGTCATCGTCATCGTCATCGTCATCGTCATCGTCATCGTCATCGTCATCGTCATCGTCATCGTCATCGTCATCGTCATCGTCATCGTCATCGTCATCGTCATCGTCATCGTCATCGTCATCGTCATCGTCATCGTCATCGTCATCGTCATCGTCATCGTCATCGTCATCGTCATCGTCATCGTCATCGTCATCGTCATCGTCATCGTCATCGTCATCGTCATCGTCATCGTCATCGTCATCGTCATCGTCATCGTCATCGTCATCGTCATCGTCATCGTCATCGTCATCGTCATCGTCATCGTCATCGTCATCGTCATCGTCATCGTCATCGTCATCGTCATCGTCATCGTCATCGTCATCGTCATCGTCATCGTCATCGTCATCGTCATCGTCATCGTCATCGTCATCGTCATCGTCATCGTCATCGTCATCGTCATCGTCATCGTCATCGTCATCGTCATCGTCATCGTCATCGTCATCGTCATCGTCATCGTCATCGTCATCGTCATCGTCATCGTCATCGTCATCGTCATCGTCATCGTCATCGTCATCGTCATCGTCATCGTCATCGTCATCGTCATCGTCATCGTCATCGTCATCGTCATCGTCATCGTCATCGTCATCGTCATCGTCATCGTCATCGTCATCGTCATCGTCATCGTCATCGTCATCGTCATCGTCATCGTCATCGTCATCGTCATCGTCATCGTCATCGTCATCGTCATCGTCATCGTCATCGTCATCGTCATCGTCATCGTCATCGTCATCGTCATCGTCATCGTCATCGTCATCGTCATCGTCATCGTCATCGTCATCGTCATCGTCATCGTCATCGTCATCGTCATCGTCATCGTCATCGTCATCGTCATCGTCATCGTCATCGTCATCGTCATCGTCATCGTCATCGTCATCGTCATCGTCATCGTCATCGTCATCGTCATCGTCATCGTCATCGTCATCGTCATCGTCATCGTCATCGTCATCGTCATCGTCATCGTCATCGTCATCGTCATCGTCATCGTCATCGTCATCGTCATCGTCATCGTCATCGTCATCGTCATCGTCATCGTCATCGTCATCGTCATCGTCATCGTCATCGTCATCGTCATCGTCATCGTCATCGTCATCGTCATCGTCATCGTCATCGTCATCGTCATCGTCATCGTCATCGTCATCGTCATCGTCATCGTCATCGTCATCGTCATCGTCATCGTCATCGTCATCGTCATCGTCATCGTCATCGTCATCGTCATCGTCATCGTCATCGTCATCGTCATCGTCATCGTCATCGTCATCGTCATCGTCATCGTCATCGTCATCGTCATCGTCATCGTCATCGTCATCGTCATCGTCATCGTCATCGTCATCGTCATCGTCATCGTCATCGTCATCGTCATCGTCATCGTCATCGTCATCGTCATCGTCATCGTCATCGTCATCGTCATCGTCATCGTCATCGTCATCGTCATCGTCATCGTCATCGTCATCGTCATCGTCATCGTCATCGTCATCGTCATCGTCATCGTCATCGTCATCGTCATCGTCATCGTCATCGTCATCGTCATCGTCATCGTCATCGTCATCGTCATCGTCATCGTCATCGTCATCGTCATCGTCATCGTCATCGTCATCGTCATCGTCATCGTCATCGTCATCGTCATCGTCATCGTCATCGTCATCGTCATCGTCATCGTCATCGTCATCGTCATCGTCATCGTCATCGTCATCGTCATCGTCATCGTCATCGTCATCGTCATCGTCATCGTCATCGTCATCGTCATCGTCATCGTCATCGTCATCGTCATCGTCATCGTCATCGTCATCGTCATCGTCATCGTCATCGTCATCGTCATCGTCATCGTCATCGTCATCGTCATCGTCATCGTCATCGTCATCGTCATCGTCATCGTCATCGTCATCGTCATCGTCATCGTCATCGTCATCGTCATCGTCATCGTCATCGTCATCGTCATCGTCATCGTCATCGTCATCGTCATCGTCATCGTCATCGTCATCGTCATCGTCATCGTCATCGTCATCGTCATCGTCATCGTCATCGTCATCGTCATCGTCATCGTCATCGTCATCGTCATCGTCATCGTCATCGTCATCGTCATCGTCATCGTCATCGTCATCGTCATCGTCATCGTCATCGTCATCGTCATCGTCATCGTCATCGTCATCGTCATCGTCATCGTCATCGTCATCGTCATCGTCATCGTCATCGTCATCGTCATCGTCATCGTCATCGTCATCGTCATCGTCATCGTCATCGTCATCGTCATCGTCATCGTCATCGTCATCGTCATCGTCATCGTCATCGTCATCGTCATCGTCATCGTCATCGTCATCGTCATCGTCATCGTCATCGTCATCGTCATCGTCATCGTCATCGTCATCGTCATCGTCATCGTCATCGTCATCGTCATCGTCATCGTCATCGTCATCGTCATCGTCATCGTCATCGTCATCGTCATCGTCATCGTCATCGTCATCGTCATCGTCATCGTCATCGTCATCGTCATCGTCATCGTCATCGTCATCGTCATCGTCATCGTCATCGTCATCGTCATCGTCATCGTCATCGTCATCGTCATCGTCATCGTCATCGTCATCGTCATCGTCATCGTCATCGTCATCGTCATCGTCATCGTCATCGTCATCGTCATCGTCATCGTCATCGTCATCGTCATCGTCATCGTCATCGTCATCGTCATCGTCATCGTCATCGTCATCGTCATCGTCATCGTCATCGTCATCGTCATCGTCATCGTCATCGTCATCGTCATCGTCATCGTCATCGTCATCGTCATCGTCATCGTCATCGTCATCGTCATCGTCATCGTCATCGTCATCGTCATCGTCATCGTCATCGTCATCGTCATCGTCATCGTCATCGTCATCGTCATCGTCATCGTCATCGTCATCGTCATCGTCATCGTCATCGTCATCGTCATCGTCATCGTCATCGTCATCGTCATCGTCATCGTCATCGTCATCGTCATCGTCATCGTCATCGTCATCGTCATCGTCATCGTCATCGTCATCGTCATCGTCATCGTCATCGTCATCGTCATCGTCATCGTCATCGTCATCGTCATCGTCATCGTCATCGTCATCGTCATCGTCATCGTCATCGTCATCGTCATCGTCATCGTCATCGTCATCGTCATCGTCATCGTCATCGTCATCGTCATCGTCATCGTCATCGTCATCGTCATCGTCATCGTCATCGTCATCGTCATCGTCATCGTCATCGTCATCGTCATCGTCATCGTCATCGTCATCGTCATCGTCATCGTCATCGTCATCGTCATCGTCATCGTCATCGTCATCGTCATCGTCATCGTCATCGTCATCGTCATCGTCATCGTCATCGTCATCGTCATCGTCATCGTCATCGTCATCGTCATCGTCATCGTCATCGTCATCGTCATCGTCATCGTCATCGTCATCGTCATCGTCATCGTCATCGTCATCGTCATCGTCATCGTCATCGTCATCGTCATCGTCATCGTCATCGTCATCGTCATCGTCATCGTCATCGTCATCGTCATCGTCATCGTCATCGTCATCGTCATCGTCATCGTCATCGTCATCGTCATCGTCATCGTCATCGTCATCGTCATCGTCATCGTCATCGTCATCGTCATCGTCATCGTCATCGTCATCGTCATCGTCATCGTCATCGTCATCGTCATCGTCATCGTCATCGTCATCGTCATCGTCATCGTCATCGTCATCGTCATCGTCATCGTCATCGTCATCGTCATCGTCATCGTCATCGTCATCGTCATCGTCATCGTCATCGTCATCGTCATCGTCATCGTCATCGTCATCGTCATCGTCATCGTCATCGTCATCGTCATCGTCATCGTCATCGTCATCGTCATCGTCATCGTCATCGTCATCGTCATCGTCATCGTCATCGTCATCGTCATCGTCATCGTCATCGTCATCGTCATCGTCATCGTCATCGTCATCGTCATCGTCATCGTCATCGTCATCGTCATCGTCATCGTCATCGTCATCGTCATCGTCATCGTCATCGTCATCGTCATCGTCATCGTCATCGTCATCGTCATCGTCATCGTCATCGTCATCGTCATCGTCATCGTCATCGTCATCGTCATCGTCATCGTCATCGTCATCGTCATCGTCATCGTCATCGTCATCGTCATCGTCATCGTCATCGTCATCGTCATCGTCATCGTCATCGTCATCGTCATCGTCATCGTCATCGTCATCGTCATCGTCATCGTCATCGTCATCGTCATCGTCATCGTCATCGTCATCGTCATCGTCATCGTCATCGTCATCGTCATCGTCATCGTCATCGTCATCGTCATCGTCATCGTCATCGTCATCGTCATCGTCATCGTCATCGTCATCGTCATCGTCATCGTCATCGTCATCGTCATCGTCATCGTCATCGTCATCGTCATCGTCATCGTCATCGTCATCGTCATCGTCATCGTCATCGTCATCGTCATCGTCATCGTCATCGTCATCGTCATCGTCATCGTCATCGTCATCGTCATCGTCATCGTCATCGTCATCGTCATCGTCATCGTCATCGTCATCGTCATCGTCATCGTCATCGTCATCGTCATCGTCATCGTCATCGTCATCGTCATCGTCATCGTCATCGTCATCGTCATCGTCATCGTCATCGTCATCGTCATCGTCATCGTCATCGTCATCGTCATCGTCATCGTCATCGTCATCGTCATCGTCATCGTCATCGTCATCGTCATCGTCATCGTCATCGTCATCGTCATCGTCATCGTCATCGTCATCGTCATCGTCATCGTCATCGTCATCGTCATCGTCATCGTCATCGTCATCGTCATCGTCATCGTCATCGTCATCGTCATCGTCATCGTCATCGTCATCGTCATCGTCATCGTCATCGTCATCGTCATCGTCATCGTCATCGTCATCGTCATCGTCATCGTCATCGTCATCGTCATCGTCATCGTCATCGTCATCGTCATCGTCATCGTCATCGTCATCGTCATCGTCATCGTCATCGTCATCGTCATCGTCATCGTCATCGTCATCGTCATCGTCATCGTCATCGTCATCGTCATCGTCATCGTCATCGTCATCGTCATCGTCATCGTCATCGTCATCGTCATCGTCATCGTCATCGTCATCGTCATCGTCATCGTCATCGTCATCGTCATCGTCATCGTCATCGTCATCGTCATCGTCATCGTCATCGTCATCGTCATCGTCATCGTCATCGTCATCGTCATCGTCATCGTCATCGTCATCGTCATCGTCATCGTCATCGTCATCGTCATCGTCATCGTCATCGTCATCGTCATCGTCATCGTCATCGTCATCGTCATCGTCATCGTCATCGTCATCGTCATCGTCATCGTCATCGTCATCGTCATCGTCATCGTCATCGTCATCGTCATCGTCATCGTCATCGTCATCGTCATCGTCATCGTCATCGTCATCGTCATCGTCATCGTCATCGTCATCGTCATCGTCATCGTCATCGTCATCGTCATCGTCATCGTCATCGTCATCGTCATCGTCATCGTCATCGTCATCGTCATCGTCATCGTCATCGTCATCGTCATCGTCATCGTCATCGTCATCGTCATCGTCATCGTCATCGTCATCGTCATCGTCATCGTCATCGTCATCGTCATCGTCATCGTCATCGTCATCGTCATCGTCATCGTCATCGTCATCGTCATCGTCATCGTCATCGTCATCGTCATCGTCATCGTCATCGTCATCGTCATCGTCATCGTCATCGTCATCGTCATCGTCATCGTCATCGTCATCGTCATCGTCATCGTCATCGTCATCGTCATCGTCATCGTCATCGTCATCGTCATCGTCATCGTCATCGTCATCGTCATCGTCATCGTCATCGTCATCGTCATCGTCATCGTCATCGTCATCGTCATCGTCATCGTCATCGTCATCGTCATCGTCATCGTCATCGTCATCGTCATCGTCATCGTCATCGTCATCGTCATCGTCATCGTCATCGTCATCGTCATCGTCATCGTCATCGTCATCGTCATCGTCATCGTCATCGTCATCGTCATCGTCATCGTCATCGTCATCGTCATCGTCATCGTCATCGTCATCGTCATCGTCATCGTCATCGTCATCGTCATCGTCATCGTCATCGTCATCGTCATCGTCATCGTCATCGTCATCGTCATCGTCATCGTCATCGTCATCGTCATCGTCATCGTCATCGTCATCGTCATCGTCATCGTCATCGTCATCGTCATCGTCATCGTCATCGTCATCGTCATCGTCATCGTCATCGTCATCGTCATCGTCATCGTCATCGTCATCGTCATCGTCATCGTCATCGTCATCGTCATCGTCATCGTCATCGTCATCGTCATCGTCATCGTCATCGTCATCGTCATCGTCATCGTCATCGTCATCGTCATCGTCATCGTCATCGTCATCGTCATCGTCATCGTCATCGTCATCGTCATCGTCATCGTCATCGTCATCGTCATCGTCATCGTCATCGTCATCGTCATCGTCATCGTCATCGTCATCGTCATCGTCATCGTCATCGTCATCGTCATCGTCATCGTCATCGTCATCGTCATCGTCATCGTCATCGTCATCGTCATCGTCATCGTCATCGTCATCGTCATCGTCATCGTCATCGTCATCGTCATCGTCATCGTCATCGTCATCGTCATCGTCATCGTCATCGTCATCGTCATCGTCATCGTCATCGTCATCGTCATCGTCATCGTCATCGTCATCGTCATCGTCATCGTCATCGTCATCGTCATCGTCATCGTCATCGTCATCGTCATCGTCATCGTCATCGTCATCGTCATCGTCATCGTCATCGTCATCGTCATCGTCATCGTCATCGTCATCGTCATCGTCATCGTCATCGTCATCGTCATCGTCATCGTCATCGTCATCGTCATCGTCATCGTCATCGTCATCGTCATCGTCATCGTCATCGTCATCGTCATCGTCATCGTCATCGTCATCGTCATCGTCATCGTCATCGTCATCGTCATCGTCATCGTCATCGTCATCGTCATCGTCATCGTCATCGTCATCGTCATCGTCATCGTCATCGTCATCGTCATCGTCATCGTCATCGTCATCGTCATCGTCATCGTCATCGTCATCGTCATCGTCATCGTCATCGTCATCGTCATCGTCATCGTCATCGTCATCGTCATCGTCATCGTCATCGTCATCGTCATCGTCATCGTCATCGTCATCGTCATCGTCATCGTCATCGTCATCGTCATCGTCATCGTCATCGTCATCGTCATCGTCATCGTCATCGTCATCGTCATCGTCATCGTCATCGTCATCGTCATCGTCATCGTCATCGTCATCGTCATCGTCATCGTCATCGTCATCGTCATCGTCATCGTCATCGTCATCGTCATCGTCATCGTCATCGTCATCGTCATCGTCATCGTCATCGTCATCGTCATCGTCATCGTCATCGTCATCGTCATCGTCATCGTCATCGTCATCGTCATCGTCATCGTCATCGTCATCGTCATCGTCATCGTCATCGTCATCGTCATCGTCATCGTCATCGTCATCGTCATCGTCATCGTCATCGTCATCGTCATCGTCATCGTCATCGTCATCGTCATCGTCATCGTCATCGTCATCGTCATCGTCATCGTCATCGTCATCGTCATCGTCATCGTCATCGTCATCGTCATCGTCATCGTCATCGTCATCGTCATCGTCATCGTCATCGTCATCGTCATCGTCATCGTCATCGTCATCGTCATCGTCATCGTCATCGTCATCGTCATCGTCATCGTCATCGTCATCGTCATCGTCATCGTCATCGTCATCGTCATCGTCATCGTCATCGTCATCGTCATCGTCATCGTCATCGTCATCGTCATCGTCATCGTCATCGTCATCGTCATCGTCATCGTCATCGTCATCGTCATCGTCATCGTCATCGTCATCGTCATCGTCATCGTCATCGTCATCGTCATCGTCATCGTCATCGTCATCGTCATCGTCATCGTCATCGTCATCGTCATCGTCATCGTCATCGTCATCGTCATCGTCATCGTCATCGTCATCGTCATCGTCATCGTCATCGTCATCGTCATCGTCATCGTCATCGTCATCGTCATCGTCATCGTCATCGTCATCGTCATCGTCATCGTCATCGTCATCGTCATCGTCATCGTCATCGTCATCGTCATCGTCATCGTCATCGTCATCGTCATCGTCATCGTCATCGTCATCGTCATCGTCATCGTCATCGTCATCGTCATCGTCATCGTCATCGTCATCGTCATCGTCATCGTCATCGTCATCGTCATCGTCATCGTCATCGTCATCGTCATCGTCATCGTCATCGTCATCGTCATCGTCATCGTCATCGTCATCGTCATCGTCATCGTCATCGTCATCGTCATCGTCATCGTCATCGTCATCGTCATCGTCATCGTCATCGTCATCGTCATCGTCATCGTCATCGTCATCGTCATCGTCATCGTCATCGTCATCGTCATCGTCATCGTCATCGTCATCGTCATCGTCATCGTCATCGTCATCGTCATCGTCATCGTCATCGTCATCGTCATCGTCATCGTCATCGTCATCGTCATCGTCATCGTCATCGTCATCGTCATCGTCATCGTCATCGTCATCGTCATCGTCATCGTCATCGTCATCGTCATCGTCATCGTCATCGTCATCGTCATCGTCATCGTCATCGTCATCGTCATCGTCATCGTCATCGTCATCGTCATCGTCATCGTCATCGTCATCGTCATCGTCATCGTCATCGTCATCGTCATCGTCATCGTCATCGTCATCGTCATCGTCATCGTCATCGTCATCGTCATCGTCATCGTCATCGTCATCGTCATCGTCATCGTCATCGTCATCGTCATCGTCATCGTCATCGTCATCGTCATCGTCATCGTCATCGTCATCGTCATCGTCATCGTCATCGTCATCGTCATCGTCATCGTCATCGTCATCGTCATCGTCATCGTCATCGTCATCGTCATCGTCATCGTCATCGTCATCGTCATCGTCATCGTCATCGTCATCGTCATCGTCATCGTCATCGTCATCGTCATCGTCATCGTCATCGTCATCGTCATCGTCATCGTCATCGTCATCGTCATCGTCATCGTCATCGTCATCGTCATCGTCATCGTCATCGTCATCGTCATCGTCATCGTCATCGTCATCGTCATCGTCATCGTCATCGTCATCGTCATCGTCATCGTCATCGTCATCGTCATCGTCATCGTCATCGTCATCGTCATCGTCATCGTCATCGTCATCGTCATCGTCATCGTCATCGTCATCGTCATCGTCATCGTCATCGTCATCGTCATCGTCATCGTCATCGTCATCGTCATCGTCATCGTCATCGTCATCGTCATCGTCATCGTCATCGTCATCGTCATCGTCATCGTCATCGTCATCGTCATCGTCATCGTCATCGTCATCGTCATCGTCATCGTCATCGTCATCGTCATCGTCATCGTCATCGTCATCGTCATCGTCATCGTCATCGTCATCGTCATCGTCATCGTCATCGTCATCGTCATCGTCATCGTCATCGTCATCGTCATCGTCATCGTCATCGTCATCGTCATCGTCATCGTCATCGTCATCGTCATCGTCATCGTCATCGTCATCGTCATCGTCATCGTCATCGTCATCGTCATCGTCATCGTCATCGTCATCGTCATCGTCATCGTCATCGTCATCGTCATCGTCATCGTCATCGTCATCGTCATCGTCATCGTCATCGTCATCGTCATCGTCATCGTCATCGTCATCGTCATCGTCATCGTCATCGTCATCGTCATCGTCATCGTCATCGTCATCGTCATCGTCATCGTCATCGTCATCGTCATCGTCATCGTCATCGTCATCGTCATCGTCATCGTCATCGTCATCGTCATCGTCATCGTCATCGTCATCGTCATCGTCATCGTCATCGTCATCGTCATCGTCATCGTCATCGTCATCGTCATCGTCATCGTCATCGTCATCGTCATCGTCATCGTCATCGTCATCGTCATCGTCATCGTCATCGTCATCGTCATCGTCATCGTCATCGTCATCGTCATCGTCATCGTCATCGTCATCGTCATCGTCATCGTCATCGTCATCGTCATCGTCATCGTCATCGTCATCGTCATCGTCATCGTCATCGTCATCGTCATCGTCATCGTCATCGTCATCGTCATCGTCATCGTCATCGTCATCGTCATCGTCATCGTCATCGTCATCGTCATCGTCATCGTCATCGTCATCGTCATCGTCATCGTCATCGTCATCGTCATCGTCATCGTCATCGTCATCGTCATCGTCATCGTCATCGTCATCGTCATCGTCATCGTCATCGTCATCGTCATCGTCATCGTCATCGTCATCGTCATCGTCATCGTCATCGTCATCGTCATCGTCATCGTCATCGTCATCGTCATCGTCATCGTCATCGTCATCGTCATCGTCATCGTCATCGTCATCGTCATCGTCATCGTCATCGTCATCGTCATCGTCATCGTCATCGTCATCGTCATCGTCATCGTCATCGTCATCGTCATCGTCATCGTCATCGTCATCGTCATCGTCATCGTCATCGTCATCGTCATCGTCATCGTCATCGTCATCGTCATCGTCATCGTCATCGTCATCGTCATCGTCATCGTCATCGTCATCGTCATCGTCATCGTCATCGTCATCGTCATCGTCATCGTCATCGTCATCGTCATCGTCATCGTCATCGTCATCGTCATCGTCATCGTCATCGTCATCGTCATCGTCATCGTCATCGTCATCGTCATCGTCATCGTCATCGTCATCGTCATCGTCATCGTCATCGTCATCGTCATCGTCATCGTCATCGTCATCGTCATCGTCATCGTCATCGTCATCGTCATCGTCATCGTCATCGTCATCGTCATCGTCATCGTCATCGTCATCGTCATCGTCATCGTCATCGTCATCGTCATCGTCATCGTCATCGTCATCGTCATCGTCATCGTCATCGTCATCGTCATCGTCATCGTCATCGTCATCGTCATCGTCATCGTCATCGTCATCGTCATCGTCATCGTCATCGTCATCGTCATCGTCATCGTCATCGTCATCGTCATCGTCATCGTCATCGTCATCGTCATCGTCATCGTCATCGTCATCGTCATCGTCATCGTCATCGTCATCGTCATCGTCATCGTCATCGTCATCGTCATCGTCATCGTCATCGTCATCGTCATCGTCATCGTCATCGTCATCGTCATCGTCATCGTCATCGTCATCGTCATCGTCATCGTCATCGTCATCGTCATCGTCATCGTCATCGTCATCGTCATCGTCATCGTCATCGTCATCGTCATCGTCATCGTCATCGTCATCGTCATCGTCATCGTCATCGTCATCGTCATCGTCATCGTCATCGTCATCGTCATCGTCATCGTCATCGTCATCGTCATCGTCATCGTCATCGTCATCGTCATCGTCATCGTCATCGTCATCGTCATCGTCATCGTCATCGTCATCGTCATCGTCATCGTCATCGTCATCGTCATCGTCATCGTCATCGTCATCGTCATCGTCATCGTCATCGTCATCGTCATCGTCATCGTCATCGTCATCGTCATCGTCATCGTCATCGTCATCGTCATCGTCATCGTCATCGTCATCGTCATCGTCATCGTCATCGTCATCGTCATCGTCATCGTCATCGTCATCGTCATCGTCATCGTCATCGTCATCGTCATCGTCATCGTCATCGTCATCGTCATCGTCATCGTCATCGTCATCGTCATCGTCATCGTCATCGTCATCGTCATCGTCATCGTCATCGTCATCGTCATCGTCATCGTCATCGTCATCGTCATCGTCATCGTCATCGTCATCGTCATCGTCATCGTCATCGTCATCGTCATCGTCATCGTCATCGTCATCGTCATCGTCATCGTCATCGTCATCGTCATCGTCATCGTCATCGTCATCGTCATCGTCATCGTCATCGTCATCGTCATCGTCATCGTCATCGTCATCGTCATCGTCATCGTCATCGTCATCGTCATCGTCATCGTCATCGTCATCGTCATCGTCATCGTCATCGTCATCGTCATCGTCATCGTCATCGTCATCGTCATCGTCATCGTCATCGTCATCGTCATCGTCATCGTCATCGTCATCGTCATCGTCATCGTCATCGTCATCGTCATCGTCATCGTCATCGTCATCGTCATCGTCATCGTCATCGTCATCGTCATCGTCATCGTCATCGTCATCGTCATCGTCATCGTCATCGTCATCGTCATCGTCATCGTCATCGTCATCGTCATCGTCATCGTCATCGTCATCGTCATCGTCATCGTCATCGTCATCGTCATCGTCATCGTCATCGTCATCGTCATCGTCATCGTCATCGTCATCGTCATCGTCATCGTCATCGTCATCGTCATCGTCATCGTCATCGTCATCGTCATCGTCATCGTCATCGTCATCGTCATCGTCATCGTCATCGTCATCGTCATCGTCATCGTCATCGTCATCGTCATCGTCATCGTCATCGTCATCGTCATCGTCATCGTCATCGTCATCGTCATCGTCATCGTCATCGTCATCGTCATCGTCATCGTCATCGTCATCGTCATCGTCATCGTCATCGTCATCGTCATCGTCATCGTCATCGTCATCGTCATCGTCATCGTCATCGTCATCGTCATCGTCATCGTCATCGTCATCGTCATCGTCATCGTCATCGTCATCGTCATCGTCATCGTCATCGTCATCGTCATCGTCATCGTCATCGTCATCGTCATCGTCATCGTCATCGTCATCGTCATCGTCATCGTCATCGTCATCGTCATCGTCATCGTCATCGTCATCGTCATCGTCATCGTCATCGTCATCGTCATCGTCATCGTCATCGTCATCGTCATCGTCATCGTCATCGTCATCGTCATCGTCATCGTCATCGTCATCGTCATCGTCATCGTCATCGTCATCGTCATCGTCATCGTCATCGTCATCGTCATCGTCATCGTCATCGTCATCGTCATCGTCATCGTCATCGTCATCGTCATCGTCATCGTCATCGTCATCGTCATCGTCATCGTCATCGTCATCGTCATCGTCATCGTCATCGTCATCGTCATCGTCATCGTCATCGTCATCGTCATCG
>JAYMYH010000019.1:3083478-3110978 GCA_037013635.1 Plagiodera versicolora
TCGTCATCGTCATCGTCATCGTCATCGTCATCGTCATCGTCATCGTCATCGTCATCGTCATCGTCATCGTCATCGTCATCGTCATCGTCATCGTCATCGTCATCGTCATCGTCATCGTCATCGTCATCGTCATCGTCATCGTCATCGTCATCGTCATCGTCATCGTCATCGTCATCGTCATCGTCATCGTCATCGTCATCGTCATCGTCATCGTCATCGTCATCGTCATCGTCATCGTCATCGTCATCGTCATCGTCATCGTCATCGTCATCGTCATCGTCATCGTCATCGTCATCGTCATCGTCATCGTCATCGTCATCGTCATCGTCATCGTCATCGTCATCGTCATCGTCATCGTCATCGTCATCGTCATCGTCATCGTCATCGTCATCGTCATCGTCATCGTCATCGTCATCGTCATCGTCATCGTCATCGTCATCGTCATCGTCATCGTCATCGTCATCGTCATCGTCATCGTCATCGTCATCGTCATCGTCATCGTCATCGTCATCGTCATCGTCATCGTCATCGTCATCGTCATCGTCATCGTCATCGTCATCGTCATCGTCATCGTCATCGTCATCGTCATCGTCATCGTCATCGTCATCGTCATCGTCATCGTCATCGTCATCGTCATCGTCATCGTCATCGTCATCGTCATCGTCATCGTCATCGTCATCGTCATCGTCATCGTCATCGTCATCGTCATCGTCATCGTCATCGTCATCGTCATCGTCATCGTCATCGTCATCGTCATCGTCATCGTCATCGTCATCGTCATCGTCATCGTCATCGTCATCGTCATCGTCATCGTCATCGTCATCGTCATCGTCATCGTCATCGTCATCGTCATCGTCATCGTCATCGTCATCGTCATCGTCATCGTCATCGTCATCGTCATCGTCATCGTCATCGTCATCGTCATCGTCATCGTCATCGTCATCGTCATCGTCATCGTCATCGTCATCGTCATCGTCATCGTCATCGTCATCGTCATCGTCATCGTCATCGTCATCGTCATCGTCATCGTCATCGTCATCGTCATCGTCATCGTCATCGTCATCGTCATCGTCATCGTCATCGTCATCGTCATCGTCATCGTCATCGTCATCGTCATCGTCATCGTCATCGTCATCGTCATCGTCATCGTCATCGTCATCGTCATCGTCATCGTCATCGTCATCGTCATCGTCATCGTCATCGTCATCGTCATCGTCATCGTCATCGTCATCGTCATCGTCATCGTCATCGTCATCGTCATCGTCATCGTCATCGTCATCGTCATCGTCATCGTCATCGTCATCGTCATCGTCATCGTCATCGTCATCGTCATCGTCATCGTCATCGTCATCGTCATCGTCATCGTCATCGTCATCGTCATCGTCATCGTCATCGTCATCGTCATCGTCATCGTCATCGTCATCGTCATCGTCATCGTCATCGTCATCGTCATCGTCATCGTCATCGTCATCGTCATCGTCATCGTCATCGTCATCGTCATCGTCATCGTCATCGTCATCGTCATCGTCATCGTCATCGTCATCGTCATCGTCATCGTCATCGTCATCGTCATCGTCATCGTCATCGTCATCGTCATCGTCATCGTCATCGTCATCGTCATCGTCATCGTCATCGTCATCGTCATCGTCATCGTCATCGTCATCGTCATCGTCATCGTCATCGTCATCGTCATCGTCATCGTCATCGTCATCGTCATCGTCATCGTCATCGTCATCGTCATCGTCATCGTCATCGTCATCGTCATCGTCATCGTCATCGTCATCGTCATCGTCATCGTCATCGTCATCGTCATCGTCATCGTCATCGTCATCGTCATCGTCATCGTCATCGTCATCGTCATCGTCATCGTCATCGTCATCGTCATCGTCATCGTCATCGTCATCGTCATCGTCATCGTCATCGTCATCGTCATCGTCATCGTCATCGTCATCGTCATCGTCATCGTCATCGTCATCGTCATCGTCATCGTCATCGTCATCGTCATCGTCATCGTCATCGTCATCGTCATCGTCATCGTCATCGTCATCGTCATCGTCATCGTCATCGTCATCGTCATCGTCATCGTCATCGTCATCGTCATCGTCATCGTCATCGTCATCGTCATCGTCATCGTCATCGTCATCGTCATCGTCATCGTCATCGTCATCGTCATCGTCATCGTCATCGTCATCGTCATCGTCATCGTCATCGTCATCGTCATCGTCATCGTCATCGTCATCGTCATCGTCATCGTCATCGTCATCGTCATCGTCATCGTCATCGTCATCGTCATCGTCATCGTCATCGTCATCGTCATCGTCATCGTCATCGTCATCGTCATCGTCATCGTCATCGTCATCGTCATCGTCATCGTCATCGTCATCGTCATCGTCATCGTCATCGTCATCGTCATCGTCATCGTCATCGTCATCGTCATCGTCATCGTCATCGTCATCGTCATCGTCATCGTCATCGTCATCGTCATCGTCATCGTCATCGTCATCGTCATCGTCATCGTCATCGTCATCGTCATCGTCATCGTCATCGTCATCGTCATCGTCATCGTCATCGTCATCGTCATCGTCATCGTCATCGTCATCGTCATCGTCATCGTCATCGTCATCGTCATCGTCATCGTCATCGTCATCGTCATCGTCATCGTCATCGTCATCGTCATCGTCATCGTCATCGTCATCGTCATCGTCATCGTCATCGTCATCGTCATCGTCATCGTCATCGTCATCGTCATCGTCATCGTCATCGTCATCGTCATCGTCATCGTCATCGTCATCGTCATCGTCATCGTCATCGTCATCGTCATCGTCATCGTCATCGTCATCGTCATCGTCATCGTCATCGTCATCGTCATCGTCATCGTCATCGTCATCGTCATCGTCATCGTCATCGTCATCGTCATCGTCATCGTCATCGTCATCGTCATCGTCATCGTCATCGTCATCGTCATCGTCATCGTCATCGTCATCGTCATCGTCATCGTCATCGTCATCGTCATCGTCATCGTCATCGTCATCGTCATCGTCATCGTCATCGTCATCGTCATCGTCATCGTCATCGTCATCGTGTCATCGTCATCGTCATCGTCATCGTCATCGTCATCGTCATCATCATCGTCATCGTCATCGTCATCGTCATCGTCATCGTCATCGTCATCGTCATCGTCATCGTCATCGTCATCGTCATCGTCATCGTCATCGTCATCGTCATCGTCATCGTCATCGTCATCGTCATCGTCATCGTCATCGTCATCGTCATCGTCATCGTCATCGTCATCGTCATCGTCATCGTCATCGTCATCGTCATCGTCATCGTCATCGTCATCGTCATCGTCATCGTCATCGTCATCGTCATCGTCATCGTCATCGTCATCGTCATCGTCATCGTCATCGTCATCGTCATCGTCATCGTCATCGTCATCGTCATCGTCATCGTCATCGTCATCGTCATCGTCATCGTCATCGTCATCGTCATCGTCATCGTCATCGTCATCGTCATCGTCATCGTCATCGTCATCGTCATCGTCATCGTCATCGTCATCGTCATCGTCATCGTCATCGTCATCGTCATCGTCATCGTCATCGTCATCGTCATCGTCATCGTCATCGTCATCGTCATCGTCATCGTCATCGTCATCGTCATCGTCATCGTCATCGTCATCGTCATCGTCATCGTCATCGTCATCGTCATCGTCATCGTCATCGTCATCGTCATCGTCATCGTCATCGTCATCGTCATCGTCATCGTCATCGTCATCGTCATCGTCATCGTCATCGTCATCGTCATCGTCATCGTCATCGTCATCGTCATCGTCATCGTCATCGTCATCGTCATCGTCATCGTCATCGTCATCGTCATCGTCATCGTCATCGTCATCGTCATCGTCATCGTCATCGTCATCGTCATCGTCATCGTCATCGTCATCGTCATCGTCATCGTCATCGTCATCGTCATCGTCATCGTCATCGTCATCGTCATCGTCATCGTCATCGTCATCGTCATCGTCATCGTCATCGTCATCGTCATCGTCATCGTCATCGTCATCGTCATCGTCATCGTCATCGTCATCGTCATCGTCATCGTCATCGTCATCGTCATCGTCATCGTCATCGTCATCGTCATCGTCATCGTCATCGTCATCGTCATCGTCATCGTCATCGTCATCGTCATCGTCATCGTCATCGTCATCGTCATCGTCATCGTCATCGTCATCGTCATCGTCATCGTCATCGTCATCGTCATCGTCATCGTCATCGTCATCGTCATCGTCATCGTCATCGTCATCGTCATCGTCATCGTCATCGTCATCGTCATCGTCATCGTCATCGTCATCGTCATCGTCATCGTCATCGTCATCGTCATCGTCATCGTCATCGTCATCGTCATCGTCATCGTCATCGTCATCGTCATCGTCATCGTCATCGTCATCGTCATCGTCATCGTCATCGTCATCGTCATCGTCATCGTCATCGTCATCGTCATCGTCATCGTCATCGTCATCGTCATCGTCATCGTCATCGTCATCGTCATCGTCATCGTCATCGTCATCGTCATCGTCATCGTCATCGTCATCGTCATCGTCATCGTCATCGTCATCGTCATCGTCATCGTCATCGTCATCGTCATCGTCATCGTCATCGTCATCGTCATCGTCATCGTCATCGTCATCGTCATCGTCATCGTCATCGTCATCGTCATCGTCATCGTCATCGTCATCGTCATCGTCATCGTCATCGTCATCGTCATCGTCATCGTCATCGTCATCGTCATCGTCATCGTCATCGTCATCGTCATCGTCATCGTCATCGTCATCGTCATCGTCATCGTCATCGTCATCGTCATCGTCATCGTCATCGTCATCGTCATCGTCATCGTCATCGTCATCGTCATCGTCATCGTCATCGTCATCGTCATCGTCATCGTCATCGTCATCGTCATCGTCATCGTCATCGTCATCGTCATCGTCATCGTCATCGTCATCGTCATCGTCATCGTCATCGTCATCGTCATCGTCATCGTCATCGTCATCGTCATCGTCATCGTCATCGTCATCGTCATCGTCATCGTCATCGTCATCGTCATCGTCATCGTCATCGTCATCGTCATCGTCATCGTCATCGTCATCGTCATCGTCATCGTCATCGTCATCGTCATCGTCATCGTCATCGTCATCGTCATCGTCATCGTCATCGTCATCGTCATCGTCATCGTCATCGTCATCGTCATCGTCATCGTCATCGTCATCGTCATCGTCATCGTCATCGTCATCGTCATCGTCATCGTCATCGTCATCGTCATCGTCATCGTCATCGTCATCGTCATCGTCATCGTCATCGTCATCGTCATCGTCATCGTCATCGTCATCGTCATCGTCATCGTCATCGTCATCGTCATCGTCATCGTCATCGTCATCGTCATCGTCATCGTCATCGTCATCGTCATCGTCATCGTCATCGTCATCGTCATCGTCATCGTCATCGTCATCGTCATCGTCATCGTCATCGTCATCGTCATCGTCATCGTCATCGTCATCGTCATCGTCATCGTCATCGTCATCGTCATCGTCATCGTCATCGTCATCGTCATCGTCATCGTCATCGTCATCGTCATCGTCATCGTCATCGTCATCGTCATCGTCATCGTCATCGTCATCGTCATCGTCATCGTCATCGTCATCGTCATCGTCATCGTCATCGTCATCGTCATCGTCATCGTCATCGTCATCGTCATCGTCATCGTCATCGTCATCGTCATCGTCATCGTCATCGTCATCGTCATCGTCATCGTCATCGTCATCGTCATCGTCATCGTCATCGTCATCGTCATCGTCATCGTCATCGTCATCGTCATCGTCATCGTCATCGTCATCGTCATCGTCATCGTCATCGTCATCGTCATCGTCATCGTCATCGTCATCGTCATCGTCATCGTCATCGTCATCGTCATCGTCATCGTCATCGTCATCGTCATCGTCATCGTCATCGTCATCGTCATCGTCATCGTCATCGTCATCGTCATCGTCATCGTCATCGTCATCGTCATCGTCATCGTCATCGTCATCGTCATCGTCATCGTCATCGTCATCGTCATCGTCATCGTCATCGTCATCGTCATCGTCATCGTCATCGTCATCGTCATCGTCATCGTCATCGTCATCGTCATCGTCATCGTCATCGTCATCGTCATCGTCATCGTCATCGTCATCGTCATCGTCATCGTCATCGTCATCGTCATCGTCATCGTCATCGTCATCGTCATCGTCATCGTCATCGTCATCGTCATCGTCATCGTCATCGTCATCGTCATCGTCATCGTCATCGTCATCGTCATCGTCATCGTCATCGTCATCGTCATCGTCATCGTCATCGTCATCGTCATCGTCATCGTCATCGTCATCGTCATCGTCATCGTCATCGTCATCGTCATCGTCATCGTCATCGTCATCGTCATCGTCATCGTCATCGTCATCGTCATCGTCATCGTCATCGTCATCGTCATCGTCATCGTCATCGTCATCGTCATCGTCATCGTCATCGTCATCGTCATCGTCATCGTCATCGTCATCGTCATCGTCATCGTCATCGTCATCGTCATCGTCATCGTCATCGTCATCGTCATCGTCATCGTCATCGTCATCGTCATCGTCATCGTCATCGTCATCGTCATCGTCATCGTCATCGTCATCGTCATCGTCATCGTCATCGTCATCGTCATCGTCATCGTCATCGTCATCGTCATCGTCATCGTCATCGTCATCGTCATCGTCATCGTCATCGTCATCGTCATCGTCATCGTCATCGTCATCGTCATCGTCATCGTCATCGTCATCGTCATCGTCATCGTCATCGTCATCGTCATCGTCATCGTCATCGTCATCGTCATCGTCATCGTCATCGTCATCGTCATCGTCATCGTCATCGTCATCGTCATCGTCATCGTCATCGTCATCGTCATCGTCATCGTCATCGTCATCGTCATCGTCATCGTCATCGTCATCGTCATCGTCATCGTCATCGTCATCGTCATCGTCATCGTCATCGTCATCGTCATCGTCATCGTCATCGTCATCGTCATCGTCATCGTCATCGTCATCGTCATCGTCATCGTCATCGTCATCGTCATCGTCATCGTCATCGTCATCGTCATCGTCATCGTCATCGTCATCGTCATCGTCATCGTCATCGTCATCGTCATCGTCATCGTCATCGTCATCGTCATCGTCATCGTCATCGTCATCGTCATCGTCATCGTCATCGTCATCGTCATCGTCATCGTCATCGTCATCGTCATCGTCATCGTCATCGTCATCGTCATCGTCATCGTCATCGTCATCGTCATCGTCATCGTCATCGTCATCGTCATCGTCATCGTCATCGTCATCGTCATCGTCATCGTCATCGTCATCGTCATCGTCATCGTCATCGTCATCGTCATCGTCATCGTCATCGTCATCGTCATCGTCATCGTCATCGTCATCGTCATCGTCATCGTCATCGTCATCGTCATCGTCATCGTCATCGTCATCGTCATCGTCATCGTCATCGTCATCGTCATCGTCATCGTCATCGTCATCGTCATCGTCATCGTCATCGTCATCGTCATCGTCATCGTCATCGTCATCGTCATCGTCATCGTCATCGTCATCGTCATCGTCATCGTCATCGTCATCGTCATCGTCATCGTCATCGTCATCGTCATCGTCATCGTCATCGTCATCGTCATCGTCATCGTCATCGTCATCGTCATCGTCATCGTCATCGTCATCGTCATCGTCATCGTCATCGTCATCGTCATCGTCATCGTCATCGTCATCGTCATCGTCATCGTCATCGTCATCGTCATCGTCATCGTCATCGTCATCGTCATCGTCATCGTCATCGTCATCGTCATCGTCATCGTCATCGTCATCGTCATCGTCATCGTCATCGTCATCGTCATCGTCATCGTCATCGTCATCGTCATCGTCATCGTCATCGTCATCGTCATCGTCATCGTCATCGTCATCGTCATCGTCATCGTCATCGTCATCGTCATCGTCATCGTCATCGTCATCGTCATCGTCATCGTCATCGTCATCGTCATCGTCATCGTCATCGTCATCGTCATCGTCATCGTCATCGTCATCGTCATCGTCATCGTCATCGTCATCGTCATCGTCATCGTCATCGTCATCGTCATCGTCATCGTCATCGTCATCGTCATCGTCATCGTCATCGTCATCGTCATCGTCATCGTCATCGTCATCGTCATCGTCATCGTCATCGTCATCGTCATCGTCATCGTCATCGTCATCGTCATCGTCATCGTCATCGTCATCGTCATCGTCATCGTCATCGTCATCGTCATCGTCATCGTCATCGTCATCGTCATCGTCATCGTCATCGTCATCGTCATCGTCATCGTCATCGTCATCGTCATCGTCATCGTCATCGTCATCGTCATCGTCATCGTCATCGTCATCGTCATCGTCATCGTCATCGTCATCGTCATCGTCATCGTCATCGTCATCGTCATCGTCATCGTCATCGTCATCGTCATCGTCATCGTCATCGTCATCGTCATCGTCATCGTCATCGTCATCGTCATCGTCATCGTCATCGTCATCGTCATCGTCATCGTCATCGTCATCGTCATCGTCATCGTCATCGTCATCGTCATCGTCATCGTCATCGTCATCGTCATCGTCATCGTCATCGTCATCGTCATCGTCATCGTCATCGTCATCGTCATCGTCATCGTCATCGTCATCGTCATCGTCATCGTCATCGTCATCGTCATCGTCATCGTCATCGTCATCGTCATCGTCATCGTCATCGTCATCGTCATCGTCATCGTCATCGTCATCGTCATCGTCATCGTCATCGTCATCGTCATCGTCATCGTCATCGTCATCGTCATCGTCATCGTCATCGTCATCGTCATCGTCATCGTCATCGTCATCGTCATCGTCATCGTCATCGTCATCGTCATCGTCATCGTCATCGTCATCGTCATCGTCATCGTCATCGTCATCGTCATCGTCATCGTCATCGTCATCGTCATCGTCATCGTCATCGTCATCGTCATCGTCATCGTCATCGTCATCGTCATCGTCATCGTCATCGTCATCGTCATCGTCATCGTCATCGTCATCGTCATCGTCATCGTCATCGTCATCGTCATCGTCATCGTCATCGTCATCGTCATCGTCATCGTCATCGTCATCGTCATCGTCATCGTCATCGTCATCGTCATCGTCATCGTCATCGTCATCGTCATCGTCATCGTCATCGTCATCGTCATCGTCATCGTCATCGTCATCGTCATCGTCATCGTCATCGTCATCGTCATCGTCATCGTCATCGTCATCGTCATCGTCATCGTCATCGTCATCGTCATCGTCATCGTCATCGTCATCGTCATCGTCATCGTCATCGTCATCGTCATCGTCATCGTCATCGTCATCGTCATCGTCATCGTCATCGTCATCGTCATCGTCATCGTCATCGTCATCGTCATCGTCATCGTCATCGTCATCGTCATCGTCATCGTCATCGTCATCGTCATCGTCATCGTCATCGTCATCGTCATCGTCATCGTCATCGTCATCGTCATCGTCATCGTCATCGTCATCGTCATCGTCATCGTCATCGTCATCGTCATCGTCATCGTCATCGTCATCGTCATCGTCATCGTCATCGTCATCGTCATCGTCATCGTCATCGTCATCGTCATCGTCATCGTCATCGTCATCGTCATCGTCATCGTCATCGTCATCGTCATCGTCATCGTCATCGTCATCGTCATCGTCATCGTCATCGTCATCGTCATCGTCATCGTCATCGTCATCGTCATCGTCATCGTCATCGTCATCGTCATCGTCATCGTCATCGTCATCGTCATCGTCATCGTCATCGTCATCGTCATCGTCATCGTCATCGTCATCGTCATCGTCATCGTCATCGTCATCGTCATCGTCATCGTCATCGTCATCGTCATCGTCATCGTCATCGTCATCGTCATCGTCATCGTCATCGTCATCGTCATCGTCATCGTCATCGTCATCGTCATCGTCATCGTCATCGTCATCGTCATCGTCATCGTCATCGTCATCGTCATCGTCATCGTCATCGTCATCGTCATCGTCATCGTCATCGTCATCGTCATCGTCATCGTCATCGTCATCGTCATCGTCATCGTCATCGTCATCGTCATCGTCATCGTCATCGTCATCGTCATCGTCATCGTCATCGTCATCGTCATCGTCATCGTCATCGTCATCGTCATCGTCATCGTCATCGTCATCGTCATCGTCATCGTCATCGTCATCGTCATCGTCATCGTCATCGTCATCGTCATCGTCATCGTCATCGTCATCGTCATCGTCATCGTCATCGTCATCGTCATCGTCATCGTCATCGTCATCGTCATCGTCATCGTCATCGTCATCGTCATCGTCATCGTCATCGTCATCGTCATCGTCATCGTCATCGTCATCGTCATCGTCATCGTCATCGTCATCGTCATCGTCATCGTCATCGTCATCGTCATCGTCATCGTCATCGTCATCGTCATCGTCATCGTCATCGTCATCGTCATCGTCATCGTCATCGTCATCGTCATCGTCATCGTCATCGTCATCGTCATCGTCATCGTCATCGTCATCGTCATCGTCATCGTCATCGTCATCGTCATCGTCATCGTCATCGTCATCGTCATCGTCATCGTCATCGTCATCGTCATCGTCATCGTCATCGTCATCGTCATCGTCATCGTCATCGTCATCGTCATCGTCATCGTCATCGTCATCGTCATCGTCATCGTCATCGTCATCGTCATCGTCATCGTCATCGTCATCGTCATCGTCATCGTCATCGTCATCGTCATCGTCATCGTCATCGTCATCGTCATCGTCATCGTCATCGTCATCGTCATCGTCATCGTCATCGTCATCGTCATCGTCATCGTCATCGTCATCGTCATCGTCATCGTCATCGTCATCGTCATCGTCATCGTCATCGTCATCGTCATCGTCATCGTCATCGTCATCGTCATCGTCATCGTCATCGTCATCGTCATCGTCATCGTCATCGTCATCGTCATCGTCATCGTCATCGTCATCGTCATCGTCATCGTCATCGTCATCGTCATCGTCATCGTCATCGTCATCGTCATCGTCATCGTCATCGTCATCGTCATCGTCATCGTCATCGTCATCGTCATCGTCATCGTCATCGTCATCGTCATCGTCATCGTCATCGTCATCGTCATCGTCATCGTCATCGTCATCGTCATCGTCATCGTCATCGTCATCGTCATCGTCATCGTCATCGTCATCGTCATCGTCATCGTCATCGTCATCGTCATCGTCATCGTCATCGTCATCGTCATCGTCATCGTCATCGTCATCGTCATCGTCATCGTCATCGTCATCGTCATCGTCATCGTCATCGTCATCGTCATCGTCATCGTCATCGTCATCGTCATCGTCATCGTCATCGTCATCGTCATCGTCATCGTCATCGTCATCGTCATCGTCATCGTCATCGTCATCGTCATCGTCATCGTCATCGTCATCGTCATCGTCATCGTCATCGTCATCGTCATCGTCATCGTCATCGTCATCGTCATCGTCATCGTCATCGTCATCGTCATCGTCATCGTCATCGTCATCGTCATCGTCATCGTCATCGTCATCGTCATCGTCATCGTCATCGTCATCGTCATCGTCATCGTCATCGTCATCGTCATCGTCATCGTCATCGTCATCGTCATCGTCATCGTCATCGTCATCGTCATCGTCATCGTCATCGTCATCGTCATCGTCATCGTCATCGTCATCGTCATCGTCATCGTCATCGTCATCGTCATCGTCATCGTCATCGTCATCGTCATCGTCATCGTCATCGTCATCGTCATCGTCATCGTCATCGTCATCGTCATCGTCATCGTCATCGTCATCGTCATCGTCATCGTCATCGTCATCGTCATCGTCATCGTCATCGTCATCGTCATCGTCATCGTCATCGTCATCGTCATCGTCATCGTCATCGTCATCGTCATCGTCATCGTCATCGTCATCGTCATCGTCATCGTCATCGTCATCGTCATCGTCATCGTCATCGTCATCGTCATCGTCATCGTCATCGTCATCGTCATCGTCATCGTCATCGTCATCGTCATCGTCATCGTCATCGTCATCGTCATCGTCATCGTCATCGTCATCGTCATCGTCATCGTCATCGTCATCGTCATCGTCATCGTCATCGTCATCGTCATCGTCATCGTCATCGTCATCGTCATCGTCATCGTCATCGTCATCGTCATCGTCATCGTCATCGTCATCGTCATCGTCATCGTCATCGTCATCGTCATCGTCATCGTCATCGTCATCGTCATCGTCATCGTCATCGTCATCGTCATCGTCATCGTCATCGTCATCGTCATCGTCATCGTCATCGTCATCGTCATCGTCATCGTCATCGTCATCGTCATCGTCATCGTCATCGTCATCGTCATCGTCATCGTCATCGTCATCGTCATCGTCATCGTCATCGTCATCGTCATCGTCATCGTCATCGTCATCGTCATCGTCATCGTCATCGTCATCGTCATCGTCATCGTCATCGTCATCGTCATCGTCATCGTCATCGTCATCGTCATCGTCATCGTCATCGTCATCGTCATCGTCATCGTCATCGTCATCGTCATCGTCATCGTCATCGTCATCGTCATCGTCATCGTCATCGTCATCGTCATCGTCATCGTCATCGTCATCGTCATCGTCATCGTCATCGTCATCGTCATCGTCATCGTCATCGTCATCGTCATCGTCATCGTCATCGTCATCGTCATCGTCATCGTCATCGTCATCGTCATCGTCATCGTCATCGTCATCGTCATCGTCATCGTCATCGTCATCGTCATCGTCATCGTCATCGTCATCGTCATCGTCATCGTCATCGTCATCGTCATCGTCATCGTCATCGTCATCGTCATCGTCATCGTCATCGTCATCGTCATCGTCATCGTCATCGTCATCGTCATCGTCATCGTCATCGTCATCGTCATCGTCATCGTCATCGTCATCGTCATCGTCATCGTCATCGTCATCGTCATCGTCATCGTCATCGTCATCGTCATCGTCATCGTCATCGTCATCGTCATCGTCATCGTCATCGTCATCGTCATCGTCATCGTCATCGTCATCGTCATCGTCATCGTCATCGTCATCGTCATCGTCATCGTCATCGTCATCGTCATCGTCATCGTCATCGTCATCGTCATCGTCATCGTCATCGTCATCGTCATCGTCATCGTCATCGTCATCGTCATCGTCATCGTCATCGTCATCGTCATCGTCATCGTCATCGTCATCGTCATCGTCATCGTCATCGTCATCGTCATCGTCATCGTCATCGTCATCGTCATCGTCATCGTCATCGTCATCGTCATCGTCATCGTCATCGTCATCGTCATCGTCATCGTCATCGTCATCGTCATCGTCATCGTCATCGTCATCGTCATCGTCATCGTCATCGTCATCGTCATCGTCATCGTCATCGTCATCGTCATCGTCATCGTCATCGTCATCGTCATCGTCATCGTCATCGTCATCGTCATCGTCATCGTCATCGTCATCGTCATCGTCATCGTCATCGTCATCGTCATCGTCATCGTCATCGTCATCGTCATCGTCATCGTCATCGTCATCGTCATCGTCATCGTCATCGTCATCGTCATCGTCATCGTCATCGTCATCGTCATCGTCATCGTCATCGTCATCGTCATCGTCATCGTCATCGTCATCGTCATCGTCATCGTCATCGTCATCGTCATCGTCATCGTCATCGTCATCGTCATCGTCATCGTCATCGTCATCGTCATCGTCATCGTCATCGTCATCGTCATCGTCATCGTCATCGTCATCGTCATCGTCATCGTCATCGTCATCGTCATCGTCATCGTCATCGTCATCGTCATCGTCATCGTCATCGTCATCGTCATCGTCATCGTCATCGTCATCGTCATCGTCATCGTCATCGTCATCGTCATCGTCATCGTCATCGTCATCGTCATCGTCATCGTCATCGTCATCGTCATCGTCATCGTCATCGTCATCGTCATCGTCATCGTCATCGTCATCGTCATCGTCATCGTCATCGTCATCGTCATCGTCATCGTCATCGTCATCGTCATCGTCATCGTCATCGTCATCGTCATCGTCATCGTCATCGTCATCGTCATCGTCATCGTCATCGTCATCGTCATCGTCATCGTCATCGTCATCGTCATCGTCATCGTCATCGTCATCGTCATCGTCATCGTCATCGTCATCGTCATCGTCATCGTCATCGTCATCGTCATCGTCATCGTCATCGTCATCGTCATCGTCATCGTCATCGTCATCGTCATCGTCATCGTCATCGTCATCGTCATCGTCATCGTCATCGTCATCGTCATCGTCATCGTCATCGTCATCGTCATCGTCATCGTCATCGTCATCGTCATCGTCATCGTCATCGTCATCGTCATCGTCATCGTCATCGTCATCGTCATCGTCATCGTCATCGTCATCGTCATCGTCATCGTCATCGTCATCGTCATCGTCATCGTCATCGTCATCGTCATCGTCATCGTCATCGTCATCGTCATCGTCATCGTCATCGTCATCGTCATCGTCATCGTCATCGTCATCGTCATCGTCATCGTCATCGTCATCGTCATCGTCATCGTCATCGTCATCGTCATCGTCATCGTCATCGTCATCGTCATCGTCATCGTCATCGTCATCGTCATCGTCATCGTCATCGTCATCGTCATCGTCATCGTCATCGTCATCGTCATCGTCATCGTCATCGTCATCGTCATCGTCATCGTCATCGTCATCGTCATCGTCATCGTCATCGTCATCGTCATCGTCATCGTCATCGTCATCGTCATCGTCATCGTCATCGTCATCGTCATCGTCATCGTCATCGTCATCGTCATCGTCATCGTCATCGTCATCGTCATCGTCATCGTCATCGTCATCGTCATCGTCATCGTCATCGTCATCGTCATCGTCATCGTCATCGTCATCGTCATCGTCATCGTCATCGTCATCGTCATCGTCATCGTCATCGTCATCGTCATCGTCATCGTCATCGTCATCGTCATCGTCATCGTCATCGTCATCGTCATCGTCATCGTCATCGTCATCGTCATCGTCATCGTCATCGTCATCGTCATCGTCATCGTCATCGTCATCGTCATCGTCATCGTCATCGTCATCGTCATCGTCATCGTCATCGTCATCGTCATCGTCATCGTCATCGTCATCGTCATCGTCATCGTCATCGTCATCGTCATCGTCATCGTCATCGTCATCGTCATCGTCATCGTCATCGTCATCGTCATCGTCATCGTCATCGTCATCGTCATCGTCATCGTCATCGTCATCGTCATCGTCATCGTCATCGTCATCGTCATCGTCATCGTCATCGTCATCGTCATCGTCATCGTCATCGTCATCGTCATCGTCATCGTCATCGTCATCGTCATCGTCATCGTCATCGTCATCGTCATCGTCATCGTCATCGTCATCGTCATCGTCATCGTCATCGTCATCGTCATCGTCATCGTCATCGTCATCGTCATCGTCATCGTCATCGTCATCGTCATCGTCATCGTCATCGTCATCGTCATCGTCATCGTCATCGTCATCGTCATCGTCATCGTCATCGTCATCGTCATCGTCATCGTCATCGTCATCGTCATCGTCATCGTCATCGTCATCGTCATCGTCATCGTCATCGTCATCGTCATCGTCATCGTCATCGTCATCGTCATCGTCATCGTCATCGTCATCGTCATCGTCATCGTCATCGTCATCGTCATCGTCATCGTCATCGTCATCGTCATCGTCATCGTCATCGTCATCGTCATCGTCATCGTCATCGTCATCGTCATCGTCATCGTCATCGTCATCGTCATCGTCATCGTCATCGTCATCGTCATCGTCATCGTCATCGTCATCGTCATCGTCATCGTCATCGTCATCGTCATCGTCATCGTCATCGTCATCGTCATCGTCATCGTCATCGTCATCGTCATCGTCATCGTCATCGTCATCGTCATCGTCATCGTCATCGTCATCGTCATCGTCATCGTCATCGTCATCGTCATCGTCATCGTCATCGTCATCGTCATCGTCATCGTCATCGTCATCGTCATCGTCATCGTCATCGTCATCGTCATCGTCATCGTCATCGTCATCGTCATCGTCATCGTCATCGTCATCGTCATCGTCATCGTCATCGTCATCGTCATCGTCATCGTCATCGTCATCGTCATCGTCATCGTCATCGTCATCGTCATCGTCATCGTCATCGTCATCGTCGTCATCGTCATCGTCATCGTCATCGTCATCGTCATCGTCATCGTCATCGTCATCGTCATCGTCATCGTCATCGTCATCGTCATCGTCATCGTCATCGTCATCGTCATCGTCATCGTCATCGTCATCGTCATCGTCATCGTCATCGTCATCGTCATCGTCATCGTCATCGTCATCGTCATCGTCATCGTCATCGTCATCGTCATCGTCATCGTCATCGTCATCGTCATCGTCATCGTCATCGTCATCGTCATCGTCATCGTCATCGTCATCGTCATCGTCATCGTCATCGTCATCGTCATCGTCATCGTCATCGTCATCGTCATCGTCATCGTCATCGTCATCGTCATCGTCATCGTCATCGTCATCGTCATCGTCATCGTCATCGTCATCGTCATCGTCATCCATCGTCATCGTCATCGTCATCGTCATCGTCATCGTCATCGTCATCGTCATCGTCATCGTCATCGTCATCGTCATCGTCATCGTCATCGTCATCGTCATCGTCATCGTCATCGTCATCGTCATCGTCATCGTCATCGTCATCGTCATCGTCATCGTCATCGTCATCGTCATCGTCATCGTCATCGTCATCGTCTTCGTCATCGTCACTGTCATCGTCATCGTCATCGTCATCGTCATCGTCATCGTCATCGTCATCGTCATCGTCATCGTCATCGTCATCGTCATCGTCATCGTCATCGTCATCGTCATCGTCATCGTCATCGTCATCGTCATCGTGTCATCGTCATCGTCATCGTCATCGTCATCGTCATCGTCATCGTCATCGTCATCGTCATCGTCATCGTCATCGTCATCGTCATCGTCATCGTCATCGTCATCGTCATCGTCATCGTCATCGTCATCGTCATCGTCATCGTCATCGTCATCGTCATCGTCATCGTCATCGTCATCGTCATCGTCATCGTCATCGTCATCGTGTCATCGTGTCATCGTGTCATCAGTTATGTGTCATCGTGTCATCGTGTCATCGTGTCATCGTGTCATGTGTCATCGTCATCGTCATCGTCATCGTCATCGTCATCGTCATCGTCATCGTCATCGTCATCGTCATCGTCATCGTCATCGTCATCGTCATCGTCATCGTCATCGTCATCGTCATCGTCATCGTCATCGTCATCGTCATCGTCATCGTCATCGTCATCGTCATCGTCATCGTCATCGTCATCGTCATCGTCATCGTCATCGTCATCGTCATCGTCATCGTCATCGTCATCGTCATCGTCATCGTCATCGTCATCGTCATCGTCATCGTCATCGTCATCGTCATCGTCATCGTCATCGTCATCGTCATCGTCATCGTCATCGTCATCGTCATCGTCATCGTCATCGTCATCGTCATCGTCATCGTCATCGTCATCGTCATCGTCATCGTCATCGTCATCGTCATCGTCATCGTCATCGTCATCATGTCATCGTCATCGTCATCGTCATCGTCATCGTCATCGTCATCGTCATCGTCATCGTCATCGTCATCGTCATCGTCATCGTCATCGTCATCGTCATCGTCATCGTCATCGTCATCGTCATCGTCATCGTCATCGTCATCGTCATCGTCATCGTCATCGTCATCGTCATCGTCATCGTCATCGTCATCGTCATCGTCATCGTCATCGTCATCGTCATCGTCATCGTCATCGTCATCGTCATCGTCATCGTCATCGTCATCGTCATCGTCATCGTCATCGTCATCGTCATCGTCATCGTCATCGTCATCGTCATCGTCATCGTCATCGTCATCGTCATCGTCATCGTCATCGTCATCGTCATCGTCATCGTCATCGTCATCGTCATCGTCATCGTCATCGTCATCGTCATCGTCATCGTCATCGTCATCGTCATCGTCATCGTCATCGTCATCGTCATCGTCATCGTCATCGTCATCGTCATCGTCATCGTCATCGTCATCGTCATCGTCATCGTCATCGTCATCGTCATCGTCATCGTCATCGTCATCGTCATCGTCATCGTCATCGTCATCGTCATCGTCATCGTCATCGTCATCGTCATCGTCATCGTCATCGTCATCGTCATCGTCATCGTCATCGTCATCGTCATCGTCATCGTCATCGTCATCGTCATCGTCATCGTCATCGTCATCGTCATCGTCATCGTCATCGTCATCGTCATCGTCATCGTCATCGTCATCGTCATCGTCATCGTCATCGTCATCGTCATCGTCATCGTCATCGTCATCGTCATCGTCATCGTCATCGTCATCGTCATCGTCATCGTCATCGTCATCGTCATCGTGTCATCGTCATCGTCATCGTCATCGTCATCGTCATCGTCATCGTCATCGTCATCGTCATCGTCATCGTCATCGTCATCGTCATCGTCATCGTCATCGTCATCGTCATCGTCATCGTCATCGTCATCGTCATCGTCATCGTCATCGTCATCGTCATCGTCATCGTCATCGTCATCGTCATCGTCATCGTCATCGTCATCGTCATCGTCATCGTCATCGTCATCGTCATCGTCATCGTCATCGTCATCGTCATCGTCATCGTCATCGTCATCGTCATCGTCATCGTCATCGTCATCGTCATCGTCATCGTCATCGTCATCGTCATCGTCATCGTCATCGTCATCGTCATCGTCATCGTCATCGTCATCGTCATCGTCATCGTCATCGTCATCGTCATCGTCATCGTCATCGTCATCGTCATCGTCATCGTCATCGTCATCGTCATCGTCATCGTCATCGTCATCGTCATCGTCATCGTCATCGTCATCGTCATCGTCATCGTCATCGTCATCGTCATCGTCATCGTCATCGTCATCGTCATCGTCATCGTCATCGTCATCGTCATCGTCATCGTCATCGTCATCGTCATCGTCATCGTCATCGTCATCGTCATCTTCATCGTCATCGTCATCGTCATCGTCATCGTCATCGTCATCGTCATCGTCATCGTCATCGTCATCGTCATCGTCATCGTCATCGTCATCGTCATCGTCATCGTCATCGTCATCGTCATCGTCATCGTCATCGTCATCGTCATCGTCATCGTCATCGTCATCGTCATCGTCATCGTCATCGTCATCGTCATCGTCATCGTCATCGTCATCGTCATCGTCATCGTCATCGTCATCGTCATCGTCATCGTCATCGTCATCGTCATCGTCATCGTCATCGTCATCGTCATCGTCATCGTCATCGTCATCGTCATCGTCATCGTCATCGTCATCGTCATCGTCATCGTCATCGTCATCGTCATCGTCATCGTCATCGTCATCGTCATCGTCATCGTCATCGTCATCGTCATCGTCATCGTCATCGTCATCGTCATCGTCATCGTCATCGTCATCGTCATCGTCATCGTCATCGTCATCGTCATCGTCATCGTCATCGTCATCGTCATCGTCATCGTCATCGTCATCGTCATCGTCATCGTCATCGTCATCGTCATCGTCATCGTCATCGTCATCGTCATCGTCATCGTCATCGTCATCGTCATCGTCATCGTCATCGTCATCGTCATCGTCATCGTCATCGTCATCGTCATCGTCATCGTCATCGTCATCGTCATCGTCATCGTCATCGTCATCGTCATCGTCATCGTCATCGTCATCGTCATCGTCATCGTCATCGTCATCGTCATCGTCATCGTCATCGTCATCGTCATCGTCATCGTCATCGTCATCGTCATCGTCATCGTCATCGTCATCGTCATCGTCATCGTCATCGTCATCGTCATCGTCATCGTCATCGTCATCGTCATCGTCATCGTCATCGTCATCGTCATCGTCATCGTCATCGTCATCGTCATCGTCATCGTCATCGTCATCGTCATCGTCATCGTCATCGTCATCGTCATCGTCATCGTCATCGTCATCGTCATCGTCATCGTCATCGTCATCGTCATCGTCATCGTCATCGTCATCGTCATCGTCATCGTCATCGTCATCGTCATCGTCATCGTCATCGTCATCGTCATCGTCATCGTCATCGTCATCGTCATCGTCATCGTCATCGTCATCGTCATCGTCATCGTCATCGTCATCGTCATCGTCATCGTCATCGTCATCGTCATCGTCATCGTCATCGTCATCGTCATCGTCATCGTCATCGTCATCGTCATCGTCATCGTCATCGTCATCGTCATCGTGTCATCGTCATCGTCATCGTCATCGTCATCGTCATCGTCATCGTCATCGTCATCGTCATCGTCATCGTCATCGTCATCGTCATCGTCATCGTCATCGTCATCGTCATCGTCATCGTCATCGTCATCGTCATCGTCATCGTCATCGTCATCGTCATCGTCATCGTCATCGTCATCGTCATCGTCATCGTCATCGTCATCGTCATCGTCATCGTCATCGTCATCGTCATCGTCATCGTCATCGTCATCGTCATCGTCATCGTCATCGTCATCGTCATCGTCATCGTCATCGTCATCGTCATCGTCATCGTCATCGTCATCGTCATCGTCATCGTCATCGTCATCGTCATCGTCATCGTCATCGTCATCGTCATCGTCATCGTCATCGTCATCCGTCATCGTCATCGTCATCGTCATCGTCATCGTCATCGTCATCGTCATCGTCATCGTCATCGTCATCGTCATCGTCATCGTCATCGTCATCGTCATCGTCATCGTCATCGTCATCGTCATCGTCATCGTCATCGTCATCGTCATCGTCATCGTCATCGTCATCGTCATCGTCATCGTCATCGTCATCGTCATCGTCATCGTCATCGTCATCGTCATCGTCATCGTCATCGTCATCGTCATCGTCATCGTCATCGTCATCGTCATCGTCATCGTCATCGTCATCGTCATCGTCATCGTCATCGTCATCGTCATGTCATCGTCATCGTCATCGTGTCATCGTGTCATCGTGTCATCGTGTCATCGTGTCATCGTGTCATCGTGTCATCGTGTCATCGTGTCATCGTGTCATCGTCCCGTTCGTCATCGTCATCGTCATCGTCATCGTCATCGTCATCGTCATCGTCATCGTCATCGTCATCGTCCGTCATCGTCATCGTCATCGTCATCGTCATCGTCATCGTCATCGTCATCGTGTCATCGTCATCGTCATCGTCATCGTCATCGTCATCGTCATCGTCATCGTCATCGTCATCGTCATCGTCATCGTCATCGTCATCGTCATCGTCATCGTCATCGTCATCGTCATCGTCATCGTCATCGTCATCGTCATCGTCATCGTCATCGTCATCGTCATCGTCATCGTCATCGTCATCGTCATCGTCATCGTCATCGTCATCGTCATCGTCATCGTCATCGTCATCGTCATCGTCATCGTCATCGTCATCGTCATCGTCATCGTCATCGTCATCGTCATCGTCATCGTCATCGTCATCGTCATCGTCATCGTCATCGTCATCGTCATCGTCATCGTCATCGTCATCGTCATCGTCATCGTCATCGTCATCGTCATCGTCATCGTCATCGTCATCGTCATCGTCATCGTCATCGTCATCGTCATCGTCATCGTCATCGTCATCGTCATCGTCATCGTCATCGTCATCGTCATCGTCATCGTCATCGTCATCGTCATCGTCATCGTCATCGTCATCGTCATCGTCATCGTCATCGTCATCGTCATCGTCATCGTCATCGTCATCGTCATCGTCATCGTCATCGTCATCGTCATCGTCATCGTCATCGTCATCGTCATCGTCATCGTCATCGTCATCGTCATCGTCATCGTCATCGTCATCGTCATCGTCATCGTCATCGTCATCGTCATCGTCATCGTCATCGTCATCGTCATCGTCATCGTCATCGTCATCGTCATCGTCATCGTCATCGTCATCGTCATCGTCATCGTCATCGTCATCGTCATCGTCATCGTCATCGTCATCGTCATCGTCATCGTCATCGTCATCGTCATCGTCATCGTCATCGTCATCGTCATCGTCATCGTCATCGTCATCGTCATCGTCATCGTCATCGTCATCGTCATCGTCATCGTCATCGTCATCGTCATCGTCATCGTCATCGTCATCGTCATCGTCATCGTCATCGTCATCGTCATCGTCATCGTCGTGTCATCGTCATCGTCATCGTCATCGTCATCGTCATCGTCATCGTCATCGTCATCGTCATCGTCATCGTCATCGTCATCGTCATCGTCATCGTCATCGTCATCGTCATCGTCATCGTCATCGTCATCGTCATCGTCATCGTCATCGTCATCGTCATCGTCATCGTCATCGTCATCGTCATCGTCATCGTCATCGTCATCGTCATCGTCATCGTCATCGTCATCGTCATCGTCATCGTCATCGTCATCGTCATCGTCATCGTCATCGTCATCGTCATCGTCATCGTCATCGTCATCGTCATCGTCATCGTCATCGTCATCGTCATCGTCATCGTCATCGTCATCGTCATCGTCATCGTCATCGTCATCGTCATCGTCATCGTCATCGTCATCGTCATCGTCATCGTCATCGTCATCGTCATCGTCATCGTCATCGTCATCGTCATCGTCATCGTCATCGTCATCGTCATCGTCATCGTCATCGTCATCGTCATCGTCATCGTCATCGTCATCGTCATCGTCATCGTCATCGTCATCGTCATCGTCATCGTCATCGTCATCGTCATCGTCATCGTCATCGTCATCGTCATCGTCATCGTCATCGTCATCGTCATCGTCATCGTCATCGTCATCGTCATCGTCATCGTCATCGTCATCGTCATCGTCATCGTCATCGTCATCGTCATCGTCATCGTCATCGTCATCGTCATCGTCATCGTCATCGTCATCGTCATCGTCATCGTCATCGTCATCGTCATCGTCATCGTCATCGTCATCGTCATCGTCATCGTCATCGTCATCGTCATCGTCATCGTCATCGTCATCGTCATCGTCATCGTCATCGTCATCGTCATCGTCATCGTCATCGTCATCGTCATCGTCATCGTCATCGTCATCGTCATCGTCATCGTCATCGTCATCGTCATCGTCATCGTCATCGTCATCGTCATCGTCATCGTCATCGTCATCGTCATCGTCATCGTCATCGTCATCGTCATCGTCATCGTCATCGTCATCGTCATCGTCATCGTCATCGTCATCGTCATCGTCATCGTCATCGTCATCGTCATCGTCATCGTCATCGTCATCGTCATCGTCATCGTCATCGTCATCGTCATCGTCATCGTCATCGTCATCGTCATCGTCATCGTCATCGTCATCGTCATCGTCATCGTCATCGTCATCGTCATCGTCATCGTCATCGTCATCGTCATCGTCATCGTCATCGTCATCGTCATCGTCATCGTCATCGTCATCGTCATCGTCATCGTCATCGTCATCGTCATCGTCATCGTCATCGTCATCGTCATCGTCATCGTCATCGTCATCGTCATCGTCATCGTCATCGTCATCGTCATCGTCATCGTCATCGTCATCGTCATCGTCATCGTCATCGTCATCGTCATCGTCATCGTCATCGTCATCGTCATCGTCATCGTCATCGTCATCGTCATCGTCATCGTCATCGTCATCGTCATCGTCATCGTCATCGTCATCGTCATCGTCATCGTCATCGTCATCGTCATCGTCATCGTCATCGTCATCGTCATCGTCATCGTCATCGTCATCGTCATCGTCATCGTCATCGTCATCGTCATCGTCATCGTCATCGTCATCGTCATCGTCATCGTCATCGTCATCGTCATCGTCATCGTCATCGTCATCGTCATCGTCATCGTCATCGTCATCGTCATCGTCATCGTCATCGTCATCGTCATCGTCATCGTCATCGTCATCGTCATCGTCATCGTCATCGTCATCGTCATCGTCATCGTCATCGTCATCGTCATCGTCATCGTCATCGTCATCGTCATCGTCATCGTCATCGTCATCGTCATCGTCATCGTCATCGTCATCGTCATCGTCATCGTCATCGTCATCGTCATCGTCATCGTCATCGTCATCGTCATCGTCATCGTCATCGTCATCGTCATCGTCATCGTCATCGTCATCGTCATCGTCATCGTCATCGTCATCGTCATCGTCATCGTCATCGTCATCGTCATCGTCATCGTCATCGTCATCGTCATCGTCATCGTCATCGTCATCGTCATCGTCATCGTCATCGTCATCGTCATCGTCATCGTCATCGTCATCGTCATCGTCATCGTCATCGTCATCGTCATCGTCATCGTCATCGTCATCGTCATCGTCATCGTCATCGTCATCGTCATCGTCATCGTCATCGTCATCGTCATCGTCATCGTCATCGTCATCGTCATCGTCATCGTCATCGTCATCGTCATCGTCATCGTCATCGTCATCGTCATCGTCATCGTCATCGTCATCGTCATCGTCATCGTCATCGTCATCGTCATCGTCATCGTCATCGTCATCGTCATCGTCATCGTCATCGTCATCGTCATCGTCATCGTCATCGTCATCGTCATCGTCATCGTCATCGTCATCGTCATCGTCATCGTCATCGTCATCGTCATCGTCATCGTCATCGTCATCGTCATCGTCATCGTCATCGTCATCGTCATCGTCATCGTCATCGTCATCGTCATCGTCATCGTCATCGTCATCGTCATCGTCATCGTCATCGTCATCGTCATCGTCATCGTCATCGTCATCGTCATCGTCATCGTCATCGTCATCGTCATCGTCATCGTCATCGTCATCGTCATCGTCATCGTCATCGTCATCGTCATCGTCATCGTCATCGTCATCGTCATCGTCATCGTCATCGTCATCGTCATCGTCATCGTCATCGTCATCGTCATCGTCATCGTCATCGTCATCGTCATCGTCATCGTCATCGTCATCGTCATCGTCATCGTCATCGTCATCGTCATCGTCATCGTCATCGTCATCGTCATCGTCATCGTCATCGTCATCGTCATCGTCATCGTCATCGTCATCGTCATCGTCATCGTCATCGTCATCGTCATCGTCATCGTCATCGTCATCGTCATCGTCATCGTCATCGTCATCGTCATCGTCATCGTCATCGTCATCGTCATCGTCATCGTCATCGTCATCGTCATCGTCATCGTCATCGTCATCGTCATCGTCATCGTCATCGTCATCGTCATCGTCATCGTCATCGTCATCGTCATCGTCATCGTCATCGTCATCGTCATCGTCATCGTCATCGTCATCGTCATCGTCATCGTCATCGTCATCGTCATCGTCATCGTCATCGTCATCGTCATCGTCATCGTCATCGTCATCGTCATCGTCATCGTCATCGTCATCGTCATCGTCATCGTCATCGTCATCGTCATCGTCATCGTCATCGTCATCGTCATCGTCATCGTCATCGTCATCGTCATCGTCATCGTCATCGTCATCGTCATCGTCATCGTCATCGTCATCGTCATCGTCATCGTCATCGTCATCGTCATCGTCATCGTCATCGTCATCGTCATCGTCATCGTCATCGTCATCGTCATCGTCATCGTCATCGTCATCGTCATCGTCATCGTCATCGTCATCGTCATCGTCATCGTCATCGTCATCGTCATCGTCATCGTCATCGTCATCGTCATCGTCATCGTCATCGTCATCGTCATCGTCATCGTCATCGTCATCGTCATCGTCATCGTCATCGTCATCGTCATCGTCATCGTCATCGTCATCGTCATCGTCATCGTCATCGTCATCGTCATCGTCATCGTCATCGTCATCGTCATCGTCATCGTCATCGTCATCGTCATCGTCATCGTCATCGTCATCGTCATCGTCATCGTCATCGTCATCGTCATCGTCATCGTCATCGTCATCGTCATCGTCATCGTCATCGTCATCGTCATCGTCATCGTCATCGTCATCGTCATCGTCATCGTCATCGTCATCGTCATCGTCATCGTCATCGTCATCGTCATCGTCATCGTCATCGTCATCGTCATCGTCATCGTCATCGTCATCGTCATCGTCATCGTCATCGTCATCGTCATCGTCATCGTCATCGTCATCGTCATCGTCATCGTCATCGTCATCGTCATCGTCATCGTCATCGTCATCGTCATCGTCATCGTCATCGTCATCGTCATCGTCATCGTCATCGTCATCGTCATCGTCATCGTCATCGTCATCGTCATCGTCATCGTCATCGTCATCGTCATCGTCATCGTCATCGTCATCGTCATCGTCATCGTCATCGTCATCGTCATCGTCATCGTCATCGTCATCGTCATCGTCATCGTCATCGTCATCGTCATCGTCATCGTCATCGTCATCGTCATCGTCATCGTCATCGTCATCGTCATCGTCATCGTCATCGTCATCGTCATCGTCATCGTCATCGTCATCGTCATCGTCATCGTCATCGTCATCGTCATCGTCATCGTCATCGTCATCGTCATCGTCATCGTCATCGTCATCGTCATCGTCATCGTCATCGTCATCGTCATCGTCATCGTCATCGTCATCGTCATCGTCATCGTCATCGTCATCGTCATCGTCATCGTCATCGTCATCGTCATCGTCATCGTCATCGTCATCGTCATCGTCATCGTCATCGTCATCGTCATCGTCATCGTCATCGTCATCGTCATCGTCATCGTCATCGTCATCGTCATCGTCATCGTCATCGTCATCGTCATCGTCATCGTCATCGTCATCGTCATCGTCATCGTCATCGTCATCGTCATCGTCATCGTCATCGTCATCGTCATCGTCATCGTCATCGTCATCGTCATCGTCATCGTCATCGTCATCGTCATCGTCATCGTCATCGTCATCGTCATCGTCATCGTCATCGTCATCGTCATCGTCATCGTCATCGTCATCGTCATCGTCATCGTCATCGTCATCGTCATCGTCATCGTCATCGTCATCGTCATCGTCATCGTCATCGTCATCGTCATCGTCATCGTCATCGTCATCGTCATCGTCATCGTCATCGTCATCGTCATCGTCATCGTCATCGTCATCGTCATCGTCATCGTCATCGTCATCGTCATCGTCATCGTCATCGTCATCGTCATCGTCATCGTCATCGTCATCGTCATCGTCATCGTCATCGTCATCGTCATCGTCATCGTCATCGTCATCGTCATCGTCATCGTCATCGTCATCGTCATCGTCATCGTCATCGTCATCGTCATCGTCATCGTCATCGTCATCGTCATCGTCA